>PVLA01005618.1:0-141708 GCA_004027455.1 Hydrochoerus hydrochaeris
TTCCCTTTCCCTTTCCCTTTCCCTTTCCCTCTTAGGGTCCCTGGTAAGTTTGAGTTTTAGGTAGATTTTCTTAATAATGTAAAAGAGATCTTTTTTCCCTGCAGTCTTGCCAGCATTTGTCATTAATAGATTTCTTGATTGCTTTTCTTTCTGAAGAATCTCAGTGTTGTTTTAATTTACATTCCTTTAATGACTGGAGATGCTGAACAATTTTTTGTGTATTTATTGGCCATTTGTACTTCTTCTGATATGTGTCATTGCAGTTGCTTATTTTTTGGTTGAATCTTTTATGGGGTCTTTTTTTTTTTTTTTTTTTCGTTCTTGACATATTAGTTCTCTGTCCAAAGCACAGCTGGCAAAAATTCATTCTCTGGCAAAGATTCATTCTCATCCTGTAAGTTGTTTCTTTACTCTGTTGGTTGTTTTCTTTGCTGTGCAAAAGCTTTTTAATTTGGTATGATCTCATTTGTTGTTTGCAGTTTCTTTTTTTTTTTTTTTTAATGTCTTTTTGAGACAAGGTTTCACTATGCAGCTCAGGCTGGCCTTGAACTCACTTTGTAGCCCAGGCTGGCCTCAAATTCACAGTGATCCTTTTGCCTCAGCCTCCTGAGTTCTGGGATTACAAGGTATACCACCACATCCAGCCCCATTTGTTGATTCTTCATTTTACTTCTTGTACGGTGAGTTTCTGCTCAGAAAGACTTTGCCTATGCCTTTGCCTTCAAATGTTTCACCTATTTTATCTTACAGCAGATTAGCTGTTTCTATTTAATGTTTAGATCTTTGATCCACAAGTTTTTTCTTTGTGTAATTTTTTTTATACTGTAGGGAATTGAACCTGTGATCTCATACATGTTAGCTAACTACCCTACCATTGAGATATACCCCTCAGCTCTCTTTGTATACCTTTTTAAGATAGGCACTCTCAGTCAAGTTTAATGGTATATGCCTGTATTTTCAGCATTCTGGGTGGCTGAGAGTGGAGGATTACAAGTTCCAGCCCAGCCTACACAACTTAATGACTTAGGAGCCTCAGCCTCAAAATAAAAAATATATATATATATTAAAAAAAAAAAAGGACTGGAGATGGAGATATAGCTCATTGCAAAGGTCCTAGGTTCACAAACTTGAATTTGTTGTCCATGGTTTTTCCTCAGAATGCCAGTTCTAACCAGATGTGGTGGAGCATGCCTATACTTCCTGTGCTGGGGAGGCTGAGGCACGAGGATTGTTGTAAGTTCAAGACTGGCCTGACTAATAAAGTGAGCTCAAAGCCAACTGAACTGCATAGTGAGACCATGTCTCAAAAAAACCAAATAAATAAAAAATTAAAAAAAGATATCAGTTCTTAGATACTTATTTATTTTTTTCAGTTTACTGTAAATACATTACCTACTTCAGAAGACCTGATATTGAGACAATATATTTATGGACCCAAGATACAGATTTATAGAGAAGATTGTGAAGTTCTCCACCAAAAGATTGAAGAGTAAGGAAAAAAATTTTAATTTTTCTGTGGTTTTGTTTTGTTTTGTTGTTATTATAAGAAAATAATCTGTGTGGTAAGGTTTGGATTAGAATAGCACTGTTCAGGGAAGAAGATGATGATGTTAGTTGGCAATGAAAAGAGTAATGAAAAAATTTTGCCTTTGTAGTCAGACAACACTAACTTTGTGATCTTGAGTTATTTAACCTTTACTTCAATATCCATGAAGTGGGGATAATAACCCCTACTTGGGAGGTGGAAATGAACAGTGAAAATATTGTTTTAAAATATTGCACCATTCCTAGCAATAAGTAACTCCTCAATAAAAAACAACTTTAAAAATATAATATCAAACATTGATTGTAAAACATCTTCAAAAAGAGATACTAGCTGGGCGTGGTGGCTCACACCTGTAATCCCAACACTCGGGAGGCTGAGGCAGGAGGATTGTTTGGAGTTCAAGACCAGCCTGGGCTACAAAGTGAGCTTAAGGCCAGCCTGAACTGTATAGCAAGACCCTGTATTAGAGAGATACTAGTACCCTATGAAAATTTTTTGTGTGGTGTCAAAATCAAGATTGCTTTAGGGCTATTAATTTTATTACACTTACTCTTAATTTACTTATCTAAAAAGAACATCATTTTATTCAAAAGATAGCTGAGTACTTTGGTATTTGTATGTGTTGGATACTGGTTTAAAAATTAGTTATACCTGGGCTGGCGATTTAGCTCAGTGGCATAAGCACCTGCCTTGAAAGCACGCCGTCATGAGTTCAATCCCCGGTACCAAAAAAAAAAAAAAAAAGTTATGCCTGGGTTTGCTCAGGTAAAATTAGAGTGTACAATTCTAAGTAATGTTTATGTCTGATTTATTTAGACCTCTAGATTAAATTTGAGCCAACCTAACGCACAAAAAAATAAAATGATCTTTTAAGAAGTGTGTAGTTTTAAAGCCACACATGGCGACACACACTTGTAATTCCAGCACTCAGGAATCTGAGTGGGGACAATCATGAGTTTTAAAGCAGCTTGAGCTACATAGGGAGTTCCAGGCCAACCTAGACTACATAGGAAGACCCTGTCACAAAATATACAAACAAACAAACAAAAAGTAGTATTAAAGTGGAAACTTACAATACTGATAAATCATAGTACTTCAGATTTGCCCAATTCTGCTTTGTTGATCCAACAAGTATTTACTTAGTAATTCCTATGTGCCAGGGACTATACTAAGTAGTACTAGAGCTCATTACTAAATAATAAAAATAAGTGGTGAACTTTATTATGTTGTTTAAAGTATGAAATGGAAGCTGGGCACACAACTGTAACCCCAGCAGTCTTGAAGGCCAAGGCAGTTTTGAGCCTAGCCTGGGCAACTTAGCGAATTATTGACACCCTGTCTCAAAGTGAAAAATAAGAAATTGGGAATGTAGCTCAGTCTGAAGACCCTGAATTCAGTCCCCAGTTTAAAAAAAAAAAAAGGAACTTTGTGCTCTATGAGCATTATGTTCATGTTTGCTCTGCTGTTTGACTTTTTACCTATATACACGATACCCTATAACTTTGATAAAAATTTATTTCCTCCACTTGCTAACAAGAGACCAATACATAGACTGTTGTTATAGCTTTGCTATTTGAGTAAATATTATTCTATAAAAGCATGAGCCACATATGGTGGAGCAAATCTGTAGTCTCAGCATTCTGGATGGGTAAGGCAGGAAAATAACAAATTCAAGAACAGTTTGGGCAACTTAATAATATAGGGAGATCCTTTCTCAAAATAAAAATAATAAAAATAAAATGGGCTGGGGGGTGTAGCTCAATGCAAAAGCCTTGGGTTCAATCCCCAGTGTCAGAAAAAATAAAATGAAATTTAAAAACTGGAGTAAGGTTTGACTTTGAAATAAATTGAGAACTTTCACTTAAAATCTCATTGCAGCTTTATAGCTATTATGCATTGATAGGCCTTAAAGATATATATAAGCAGCATGTTTTACATTAGAACATATACTGAGATGAAACTTCTTATTGTGAGAGAAGGTTTATAATTTATAGCATTATTAAACTGCTAGTTTTCAGACTTACCATTTTTCTCGAGTGAATTCCCTGTTATCTGTTTAGAAAAACAATGAGAGGTCTTTGCTAGCATACAAAAGGTTCTGGGTTCCATTTCCAGTACCACAAAAACAAAAGTAGGAGGAATTAAATTAAATGGCTGTAGACCTAAGCTATTGTGTTCTAGATGACTTTTGAACCCTGTACTAATGACCTTTTCTGTATTTAAGATTAAAAGTCTCTGCAATGAACCAAGATAAACTGTTGACTGATGTAAACAAGAACCTCTGGGAAAAAATGAGACACTGCTCTGATGAAGAGGTACTTTTGTTTCATTTTCTGAATGAACATCTTAAACGTATTTATTGTGAAATAAATTACTGTTACCTGATAAGCAGTGATTAGTTCTTTAACCTACTTCTTCTTAGGTATAGTATACTACCAAGGTCTTAATCACCAATAATTGTTACATAATCCTTTCAAACCTGTGATAATTAAGTATATGAAATATACTTAAGGTTTCCACCTTGTTTTCCCTTCACTTCGTTGTTTGTTTTGTTTTGTAGTACAGGCTGGCCCTGAACTCACTATGTAGAGCCCAGACTGGTCTCAGTCTTGTAGCAGTTTTCCTGCCTCAGCCTCCTGAGGATTAGGATTGCAGGTGTGCACCACTATTTCCAGCTCCTTCACTTAGATATAAATGAGAAGGGTTAACTCTAATTAAATAATAAGCACCTCAATTTATATGTGCCCTAATATATTAAAAGTGTTATTTTTTTTTTCAATTGTGTTTGGTGGCAGATGCCTGTAATCCCAGCACTCTTAAAAACTGAGGCAGGTGGATCACAAGTTTGAGCCCATCCTGGGCAATTTAGTAATTTAGCCAGACCCTATTTCAAAAAACAAAAAGCTCTGGGGATATAGCTCAGTGACAAAGTGCCTCTGGGTTTAATCTCCAGTACTGTAAGGTCAGGGGACCCCTGATATCTTTGGTTTCATTTTCAAACTATTATATAGAATTAAATTTTCTGGGCCAGGGATATAGCTCAGTGGCATGGTACCTACCTGGCAAGCTAAGTTCAATTCTTAGTTCAAAAACAAAAAGAATTAATTTGCTGATGAGACGTGTCCTGCTTTAGGAATCTGTGTCTAAAATGGACAAAGCCTGACATGTGGTAGCTGAACTGTCCTTCTCACACCATTTATGTTTCTGACTGGTTTGTTTTAGTGCCATGTACTCTTTAATTCTCCTTACAGCTAAAAGCCTTTGGAACTCACCTTAACAAAATAAAGTCACGTTTTACCAAGATGACTAAAGTCTTCACTCACCAAGGAAAAGTGACTCTGTACAGCAAGCTGGTACAGTCAGCTCAGGTAATTTGAGACAATAATACAGCAAGTGCTATTAAAATTATTTTACAGTGGTTGTGAAATATGAAGAATATGCCTTAGGAGACAAGTAACTAAGACTTAGGTAAAAGTTTAATAATTATTCATAAAAAAGTTAAATACTCGGAATTTTGGCATCTTGAGTAAACTAGAATATGGTACTATTTTATGGACTTTTATCTCACCTCAGTATTTATCTATATATCTCACAAGATTTCCTGTGCTATTGCTAAAGACTGTGGATTTAGCTGGGTATGGTGGTGAACCATATCATACTAGCATATCATACTAGCACCTTGGAAGGCTGAGACAGAAAGATCGCAAGTTCAACTCCTACCTGACCAACTGACTGAGACAGTGTCTCAAAATAGAGGTAGGGAACTGGGAATGTAGAGATGTAGCTCAGTGTAAAGGCCCGGAACTCAATGCCTAGTACTGAAAGAAGAAGAAAGAGGAGGAGGAGAAGAAGAAAAGATGATGACGCCTATAGGATTACCTTCCTACCTGTATACATATACACATGTATTTAAGTACCCTTTCTCAAAATGATCATTGTTTTGAAAAGGCTGCATGCAAAAGAATTTTCCATTTCCATTGAAAAATAAGTATGGAAAGTGTTGCATGCAATATCTTCTTTCAGAGAAATGCAAATTTTAAATAACATATCCTGTATTCCATGTAATATGTATAGAATTGCTAAAGAATAGTACAAAATTAGTGTGATTTTAAATTAAATTAAATTTATTTTTAATTTATTTTTATTTTTAAGAAAACATTTAAAGGTTTGACAATTGTGAAATTTGCCTGTTCGTGGTTAAGAAACGCAGTTGTATCAGCAATTTGAACAATTTGTTGTGGTATTTCGATTTGATAGTCTCTAATTTTTTGTGTTTAGAATGAGAGGGAGAAACTTCAGATAAGGATAGATGAGATGGACACTATACTTAAGAAGATTGATAACTGTCTCACTGACATGGAAATTGGTAAGGTATTTTAAATACTTCCTTAGAGAATGAGAATGCAGTGGTTGATCCTCAGAACCACAGAAAATAGATCATTACCTTCCTAAAATAATATTTAATTTTATCTAAATGTTTCCCTACAGTAGAGTTGTTGCTGTTACTATTTTGAAGACTCATATTAACAACTTGAGATATTAAATTAAAACAAATTAAAACTCTTTTACCATGGTCATCTACAACAATTAAGAAGAAATGTCCAAGATAATAAGTACTTTTGGAAAGCTTTTTATAACCTAGACCATAATCTTCTGTTCTTTAAAAGATGAATTTATCTCCATTTGAAATTGTCTGGCCAGGCATCGTAGTGCATACCTATAATCCCAGCACTCAGGAGGCTGAGGCAGGAGGGTTGCCATGAATTTAAGGCCAGCCTGAACTGCATAATTAAACCTTTCTCAAAAAGATAAAACAGAAAGAAATTGTCTCACCTTTCAGTTTGGCCTTTCACAAATCCTTGTTAGTTTTGCTTTCTTGAAACTGCTTTCTTAGACCACAATATTCCACATAATTATCAAATTTGGTTTCTCTCAGCTCTGACCCATCTTGACCTGTATTGTTTGTTTGTTTGTTTGTTAATGCTTTCATCTGCCTTAATAATTATTTTTATGTAACTATTCCTCCAATTTAGTTAAATTAATCAAGCATTTTTGAGTACCTATTACATAGTAGATACTGTGCTTAGCATCAGGAAAAATAAATAAGGATGTGTAAGACACAGATTTTGCCCTTTAGCTTGTAATCGTTTTGGTTAAGGACATCTTTAACATTTTTCTCTTGAGTTCCAGCCTTATATTACTAGTTTCTTCCTGAACTTCTGTGCAAAAATATTCTTAAGCACCTTAAACTCTAATGAACAGAACAAAAGTTATCTTTATTTATGATGCCCCAGCTCTTTTATGTTGTAAAAGACTAAACAGTGTCATTTTCTCCAATTCTTTAAGTGCTGTGATATCTGCTTCAGCATCTCTTGTATTTTTTTTCCTTTTCTCAACCTGCACATTGCTACCAGATTAATACTTATGATGGACAGTTTTTATTATATTATGTCTTGAAAAACCTCTATACCTGTTTATTAAACATTAAGTCCAAATCCTTAATCTTGACAGTTATCATTCTCTCAATCATGTTCACATTTTTCCTATCTTTTTTTGCTGCTACTCCCTTACACATCCTAAATTCCAGCCAAATCTTGCCATTTGTTTGTGGGGTGTTTTTGTTTTTGTTTTTGGTACCAGGGATTGGATTCACAATCTCGTGCTTGCTAGGTAGGCACTGATGCCGCTGAGCTAAATCCCTAGCCCCTTGTTTGTAGTTTTGGCATTCTGTGTTGTTTTGTGACTGTTCCAGAGGATGGGAACATGGGCCTTTCACATGCCAGGTAGGCAGTCTGTTGCTGAGTTACGTCACCAGGCCTCCTGACCTTGCTGTTTCCAACAAGGAAAGTAGTCTTTATCGATTCACTTTCTGTGGCTCTTTTGTTAGTACTTCATACAGTTCTGTCACATTAACTTATAAGTTATTTGGTCTACTTTGTCTTCCCAGTTAAAATTACACTATAAAGCTCCACAGAGACAAACTGCAGAGTATTAACTCTTATTTTTCTCCATATCCTTCGAAGTCCCAATATGCTATGCTTAGAATAAATGCTTATGTATATTCTACAATGAATTGACAATGAGTATGTAAATCCTATAATGTTAGATTAACCCATCTCTTTGTTTATTACCTTCCTTTCTGCCTCACATGTAAAAGAATAGAAACCCTGAAAGTGGAATTTCCAAACATCCTACAACCAAATATTTTTTTTCTAAATTTTTGTCTATTTTTAGTCATTCTTTTATCTTTATATCCCACCCACCCCACCCCCGCCACCACTGCCACGGCTAGTCTTTCCATCTAATTTCTTTTCTTCTGCCTTCCTGCCTTCCTTCCTTCCGTCCTTCCTTCCTTCCTTCCTTCCTTCCTTCCTTCCTTCCTTCCTTCCTTCCTTCCTTCCACTCTCTCCCTCTCTCTCTCTGCCTAGGCTGGCCTCTAAGTCAAAGCAATCCTGCTACCTCAGCCTCCTAAATGCTGGGATTATAGGCATGCACCACCACACCCAGTTTCACTCCTCTCCTCTCTTCCTCTTTTCTTTTTTTTCTTCTTTTCTTTTCTTTTCTTTTTTCTTTTTTCTCTCCTGTACCCCTACATCTCTGATTACCTTTTCTCATATATTTAAGCTCTCCATTTTCACTTTATATATTTATCTATCATCATCAGGCTCACTGGGTATGGTTGCAAACACCTGTAGTTCCGGCCCTTGGAAAGCTGAGGCAAGAGGATCACTGCGTTTTAGCCAGTCTGAGCTACAAAGTAGTTTCAAGGCCAATTTGAACTGCACAGTGAAATCCTGCCTCAAGAAGACAAACCAAAACAAAATAAAGCCCAGGCTATGACGTCACATGCTTGTAATCCTAGCACTCAAGAAGCTGAGGTACAAGGTTCTTGAGTCTGAGGCCACCCTAGGCTACAGAATGCATTCAGACCCATGCTGGACTACATTGTGAGGCCCTGTATTAAAAACAAAACAGGGCTGGGCATGGTGGTGCATACCTGTAATCCCAGCACTTCAGAGGCTGAGGTAGGAGTATCATGAGTTCAAACCCAGCGTGGAGTAAATAGAGAATTTTGAGTTTACCATGAGCCACATAGTGAAAACTTGCCTCAGAAAAACTGACTTATTCAATAAATAATTAAAAACAAACGTACCACCACAAAAAACACCACACTTTCCTCTTTAGGTGGCACTGAATGCTCCCTGTTTCTTTCTTATTTTTTCACTGTTCATTGAACAGACTGAGTGAGTACTCAGTGCAAAGGACACACTGGTAAGCCAAAACAAACATTATTTGTGCCTTTATGAGTTTCCAATACAGAAGAAAATGTAAAGATTAAGGAAGTAATTTTATGGTAAATTCTATAGACGAGATTACAAGGTGATATGAGATCCTGTAATAAAATTCTGACCAATCCTTACCCCTTACTCCTTAAATGAAATATCATGTAAGCCAAGATCTGAAGGATAAATAGAATTTAACAAAGTAAAAAGGAAAGGGAAAGCAAACTATTCAAAACAAGTGACGCATGCATTTGTGACATATGTGGGAGAGAGTATATCAACTACAAGGTTTTGAAATTAAGGCCAATTTAGCAGAAGGAAAGATGATCAGATATACAGCTGGATATATCACTAGAAGCCAAGCCTAGGAGCACCTTTTAAAGAGTTTGGAATTTTCCTAAGAACAGTAACAGCATTTATAGGATTTCAAGCACTGGATATGTCATAGAGATTGGATTTTAGTAGATCAAGAGTAAATTCAACCAATTTAAGTAGTTACTGGACTGGTCTGGTTATAAACATAGACGTTTATATTAAGGGATCCTGGTGATGGTGAAGAAAAAGATATTTTTGAAAGAAAATCTAAACCCGGATAAACTTGCTTAGATATGAAGAAAGTAGAGACTTTTAATGACGCCCCAGGTTTCAAAAACAAATTAAGATTTTAAATTGTATGTGTATCTGTTTCTACTTTGCCCATATATGTTGTCTAACAACTATTTCATATCTGCACATTTTGTTATATATAAATCATATATAAATATAAATTGTATATGAGTTTATGATATACATTATCTAGATTATATACATTTATATATACCAATGTATCATATAGATTATATAAATGTATTATATATAAATAGATTGTGTCTCAAAGTGGCCCCTGAGAGATGCTTGTTAAGATCACTGCTATATAGTTTACTAATCTGCCACCAGGTGTGTTTGTGCAATCATAGTTTAGTGCCTTATTGGCAAGGAATGATGGGTGTTTGTGAAATATTCCCAAAATTTAATTTTTGGCACATTTATTCATTTCATCTCTGATATTAATTTTATTTATTTATTTATTTTGAGACAGGGTCTTGCTATGTAGTTTAGGCTGACCTTGAACTCGCTATGTAGTGCAGGATGGCCTCAACTCACAGTGATCCTCCTGCCTCAGGCTCATGGAAGTGCAGGAGTATACCACCATGTCTGGCTTCTTAGTAAAGTATCTTTAATTGAGTTATTCACACTGTCTACTTTAGAAACTAAGAATTTGGAGGATGAAGAGAAAGACAGTCCTATGGAAGAATGGGATTCTGAAATGAGAGCTGCGGAGAGAGGTAAGGAAATACGTTGAAGGGGCCATCTGCTTTGAATTTGTGTATATGTTGTGACAACATTCTAATGTGTCCTTTTATGTTTTGTTTTGTATTTTTTCCTAGATCTAGAGCAGCTGAAAACTGAAGAGGAGGAGCTTCAAAGGTCAGCCTGCAGTCTAAGTGTTTGAAAATGTAATGCTGAACTCCACAAAAAAATGTAATGCTGACTTCCTGCCTTGAGAGAGAAGTTTAGGCACATGAGTCTTTTTTTAAGCCTGACTCAGGGCTTCTGCTCCAAGGTGGCATTGCTCAAGCCTGAATACTGTCAGAATTGTTTTCTAAAAAGTTAAACCAAGCATTAAACTATTTTTTATTGTTCTTAGATAAGTACAAGTATAAAAAAGACATGTTAGGCTTATGAATTAGTTCAACTATAGGACTAAAAGAAATTAAATATAAATCATGACTAAACCAATAAAATTCCAGTCAACATCATTAATTTTTAAAAATTAGTTCATATGAGTTATAACAATTTTAATTTGAATAAAGATAGTATTTGACTGTAATTAAATTGATAGCAACAAAGTAACTAATAAATTCTGTTTAGCTGTAACAAACTGAACAAAATCAAACACAGGCAACAAATGTATGATATATCTCATTTTTAAGGTAGGCATCCTTATACTGTATCAGAAATGAAAAAGTAATTTCCAAGCCAGGCATGGTGGCTCATGCCTGTAATCCCAGCCCTTGGAAGGCTGAGGATCATTGCAAGTTCGAGGCCAGCGTGGGCTACAAAGTGAGCTCAGTCTGAACTGCCGTAGCATTGAGACAGACAGACAGACAGACAGACAGAAAGAGAAAAGAAAAGAGAGAGAGAGAGAGAGAGAGAGAGAGAGAGAGAGAGAGAGAGGAAGGAAGGAAGGAAGGAAGGAAGGAAGGAAGGAAGGAAGGGAGGGAGGGAGGAAGGAAGGGAGGAAGGAAGGAAGGGAGGGAGGAAGGAAGGGAGGAAAGGAAAGAAAAAAAGAAAAAGTAATTTCCAATAGTTGTCTTACACAACATGGAACCCCAGTGATACTGTCAGCAACCCTAATTTGAGAAATAATGATTTACATCCTTCCTAAGTTAACCTACTTCTAGATTAATGGTTAGCAAAACAAAATATTATTACCTCCCTGGGACTATATAGCAAATGACTTCTTGTAATGAATCCTTTTATTAATAGTCTAAATTCTCTAACAAAGACCTTCTCTTTCTATAAATGTCTGGTTTTATTTACAGAAAGCTCTTAGAACTGGAGGTACAGAAAGAACAAACCCTTTCCCAGATAGATTTTATGCAAAAACAAATAAACAGAACTGAAGAACTACTGGATCATTTGAGGTGAGGAAATCAGGTGTCATCAGTTTATATTCTATGCTTTAGTGATTATCTGCGCCTACTGGAGCAGCTATATATTTTTAATGTGTTCCTATATATTTCCTGGGTTTGGTTTTGTTTTTTGTTTTTGAGATAGGGTCTCACTATGTTGCCTATTACTCCCTCAAACTCCTGGGCTTGAGCATTTCTCCTGCCTCAGCCTCCTAATTAACTAGGCTAAGATGTACAACTTTATGCCCAGCAGCTGATATGAGTTTTTAACCTATGGTACTGTCCAACCTCTAAAAGAATTTGTGTACTTGACACAAAATATAAGGGTAGGAGAGCTATGGGATAATGTTCATTTTTTAAATTTTATTGGCACTCTTTTGATATACATAATGCTTACATTCATCAGGAATAATGTTATAAATTTAAGACTTTTCACTGTATAAACTTATTTTTTCTCTGATACACAATTCAAAACTGAGTTCTTGCTGGCATGGTGGGGAATTCATGTATTCCCAGCACTCAGGAGGCTGAGACAAGAAGATTGCTGCAAGTTTGAGCCTTGGCTACATAATGAGTTCAAGATCAAGCAGAACTACGTAGTGAGATGCAATCTCAAAAAACAATAAAATAAAAAAAAATTGAGCTGAGTTCTCATTTCTTTCAAAAGCACAGGGATTTAGCGCAGCTGCATAAGTGCCTGCCTTGCAAGCGCAAGGTCGTGAGTTTGATCCCCGGTACCAAAGGGGGAAAAAAAAAAGCATAGGTTGTACATTCTCAGTATTTGAATTGGAATATTGATTATCTCCAAATCTAGTAGCAGCTGCTGTTGGTGCTGTTGGAGTGGTATCAGAAATTCTCTTAGCTAGGATAGGGTATAGCTCAATTTAATTACTGCAAAAGAATGCTTTTCTTTCTGTTTCTCTCTTCAGTTTGTCTGAGTGGGAAGTCATTGAATGGAGTGATGATCAAGCTGTATTTACCTTTGTTTATGATACCATAGAACTCACTATCACGTTTGGAGAGCCAGTAGGTAAGTAGCAAAAGTGAGATAATCCTGTGCAGAAAAATAAATGGTTAGACTCCATGAAGATTCAAAGCAACTTTGAGAGACCCTGTTTCAAAATTATAAAAAAAAAATTTTTTTAATAGGAACATATATCCAGTGCAAAATTTCCATCCCTAGTGCTAGAGATTGGGGAGGGGAATAAAAATAGAAATGAAAATGCAACTAGTGAAGGTTGCCCTTTGTTATTCATATTGGATGAAAAGATTTTGCTACCTTAATAATGCTAAGTTCCTTTTTTCCATCTTTGTCTGCGGTAGAGAATTTACTTTATTGTCATGAGACTCTTAATTGGATATTTCATACTGCAGCCCTGGATTGGTGATGTAGCTCTTGGTAGCATATTTGCCTTATATTCAATCTGTGCTAGGGGGGAAAAAAGGGCCAATAAAGTTAGTTGAAACTTCTATCTTCCTATGTACATAGGTGAGTTCATTAAGGTAGGTAGAATTACTATCGGGTGACTAGACAGAGTCCTAGCAGTTTTTTAGAGTCTCTTCTATAACTTGTTAATTTGAACAGAGCCATATTGAAACCTTAGGAACTTCAGTCTTTCGGTCTCTCAACCTTATTCTTCTGAAAAGTTCCTTTTCTCAATGAAAATCACTTTCGGTATAGGTCCAAAATTAAGAAATACCCTGCATCTCCTTCTCCCTCATTGCACATATCCAAATCATCAACAAAACATATCTGTGCTTGTTGCTATTTTTGTTTGGGTTTGGTTTTTTGAGACAGGATCTCATTATATAGTAGAGGTTGTCATTGAACTTGCTGTGTACCTCTGGCCAGCTGATCCTCTTCCCTTCACCTTCCAAGTGCTAATAATTACAGGCCATGAGCCACCACATCCGGCTAAGACACACTGATTTTACTTTCTTAATATTTGTCCACTTTTCTCTAATGCAAATGACTTCAATTATATTGCAATTACATCCCAACTGATCCTTCTGGATCATTTTCCTCTCCTCCCTGTAGCTTTAGTGATTGTTAAAAATCTGATCTGTGCTACTCTTATCTTAGGCTAATGACCAAAATGTCTTATGTAACCTGTAAACCCTTGAATGTACTGAATTTTTCCTTGCTTCATCTTGTATCACCTTGTCTGTAAATTTTTCCTGTTGTAAATAATTTTTAATGGCTGTGCCCCAGATTTGTACTTTTTTCCTAATTGTTAAAACCATTCTCTTCTACCTGGTTTTACTGACATTTAAAAATGTCACCCTTGAAAATAAAATTTTTTGCCAGGTGTGGTGGCATGCCTGTAATCCCAGCACTCAGGAGGCTGAGGCAGTAGGATCACTGTGAATACGAGGCTGGCCAGGGCTACATAGCAAGACCCTGTCTTAACTAAATAAATAAATATTAAAAAATTTTAAAAGAAAGAAAAAGTAAAAAGCAAAATTGTAAACCATTCAACAAAGTGAAAAGAATCAGAATTTAAGAGACTAAAGATAACTCTAGAGTTTGGAGGAGTGAGCAACTATCCTGGCTACCTGTAATTCATCAGAGCAATGCTAAAACATTGATTATTTTTATTGTATTCACTCAGGGATAAGTGTGGGGAAATGATAGCCATTCCTGAAAAAAATTACTTTCACACAAAAATTGGAGGTCAAAGGAAGCCTTAACAAATGTAGCAGTGTTCTATATTTTAAATTTCCTTCAAGGGCCCACCAATCAATATAGTTGAGCAAGCTGGGTGTGGTGACACACACCTGTAATGCCAGCACTGAAGGAGGCTGAGGCAGGAGGATTGCTATGAGTTTGAGGCTATCCTGGGCTACATAGTAAGTTCAAAGCCTGCCCGAACTGCATAGCAAAACTCAATCTCAAAAAAAGAAAAAAAAAAAGAAAACTACACACACAGATAGATATAGATATAGATAGATATAGATATAGATACAGATACAGATATAGATATAGATATAGATATAGATATAGATATAGATACAGATAGATAGTTGAGCAGTCTTGGTGGAATCTACCTATACAGAGAAAAGTGTGATTCAAGGATAAACCTTCAATTATCATGAAGAAACCCTGATATCAGAATATGGATAAGATTTTAAAGCACTGAGTTTTATGTAACTTAGAATCAGATACTAAAAAGAAATACTGTTCTTTTTTTTGGTACTTAGCTGGTATCCCTTTCCTGGAAAGGACTGGCAGGAAGATTGCTGACCTGAATTTTCAGTCTTTGTTAGATGGTAAGTTTGATTTAAGGCCCTGAAAGTGTTAGTAATTTATAGGTATTAATTGTTCCTTGGTAGCCTGCTACTATTCCTACTTCTGTTCCTTATGTCCGTGATGCAGGCTCCCAGCAGAGGGCTCAGCATTAGACCCATGTGTATGCATTGAGGGGTCATGAGAGGAGTGGACCCTGAGTTCTGGTTGCTCAAGGTGGAGCAACCTAGATTTCTATCCTGAGGTGAAGGTGTTCATGTACCCAAGGCATTAGCCATGACACATTCAGGAGCTCCTCCTCCAGGGGCTACAATTGTATAGTACACAGTGTGGACACATGATGGCACACAGCAGTCTTTAGTCCCAGGCAGCCAGGTTGTTGCTCAAGATGTGGAAACTGACTTGCCTCAAATCACATGGCTTTGACTACAGGTGACATGCCAGCTGGCCAGATCAGGGCTCCGCCTACTGCTTTGCCCCAGGGTATGGTGATAGCTGCCTCACCCAGAACTTTTCTCAGTCCTCAGCAGCTAGCAGAAGAAGCTACTCAGGAATGAGAACCGACTGATGAAAAGCAGGTGCAGTGTTCACTAGTACTCAGGAGGGACCATTTTATAGACATGTGGTTTATTACTGTGGAGCTTTGAAAAACATACTTTTCCTAGGCTCTTTCTCCCAAGTTAAGTGGTAATATGACATTGTGGGTTTGCATTTTCCCTGCATGTGGAGATAATCAGTACTTACCAGTCCATTAGCAGGGGTGCAGCCCTGTTGACTATAGGGGTAATGTTCAAAAGATGTAAAGATTTTGTTACAAATGAAGATTAACTTTGTATATGGTATTTACTTTGTGAAATAGTATCTTGATAATTACAACTTTTAGTTTTTATTAGCAAAAAAATATTTAAGTTTTACAGCATTTCCTTTTGTCTTTATCACTATTACAGTAAAATACATATTGTTCAAATAAATTCTATTCATGCCCGGCTGATGATGCAAGCCTGTAATCCCAGCACTCGGGTAACTGATGCAGGAGGAGTGCTGCAAGTTTGAGGCCAGCCTGGGCTACCCAGTGAGTTCAAGGTCCACCTGAACTGCATAATAAAACCCTGCCTCAAAAAGAAAAGAAAAAAAAAAAGAGAAGAAAATTCAAGATGTGATTGCAAAGTAAACAAAAAAGTGGTTCTACCACTTAAAGATATCTACTAATATTATCAGTTATATGCCTAATATTTTATATATATATATATATATATATATATATGTATATATATATAGTATGTATATATATATACATATATGTGTGTGTATATATATATATGTGTGTGTGTGTGTGTGTGTGTGTGCTTTCAATCTGCTCTCATTTTTTCTCACTTACTTTTTTCTCCATCTCTAATTTTTTTTATTTTATCTTATTTTATTTATTCTGGTACCAGGGATCAAACTCACAGCCTCATGCTTGCCATGTTTAATTAATTTTAAAATGAGGAGGTAGCTTGTAACGATCTTCATGTCTCAGCCTCCTGAGTGCTGGGATTACAGGAATGCGCCACCACACCTGGCCCAAGGATCTCACTATTTAAAATAAGGATCTGGCTATGTTGCCTAGGCTAGGCTCCTGCCTCACCTTCCTAAGTAACTAAAGTTACAGGCATGTACCACTGTGTCCAGCTATAATATTAAGTTTTTAATTTTAATTTTATAACTTTTGAGCATCGATATACCATAAAATGCTATTTTCCAAAAACCAAAAAATTTTTAAAATTTTATTAAACTCGTGTTATTTCTTTCTGATTTTGTGTGTGTGTGTGTGTTTTTGAGACAGATTCTTGCTATTCAGTTCACTCCAGGCTTGAGCTCACTTTGTAGCTCAGGCTGGTTGCAAACTCACAACAATCTTCTTGCCTCAGCGCCCCCCAGTGCTGGAATTATAGGCATGTACCACCATGCCCAGCCTCTGTGTTAGTTCTTATGGAGAATAATACAAATTAGTGATACAAATTTGATTTGCAGAGTGAGCAGAATTGTTTGAGAGTTTTCCATTAGTCTTGTCACCTACTCCTAAGTTGTAAATAATGTCCCCATTGTGAGAAAACAAAACATTTCAGGTAGGGTCATCTGCTTGCCTGTGATCAAGACCAAGGTCATTCATTTATTAGGATTTAGCCAACCTAGTTAGTCTATAAATTCAGGCCTCTGAGCCCCTGACATTCACTTTTGAGTTCATCGCTGTCCTCATAACTGAGCATGGACCAGAAATAGCTATATTGAGCTTCCCAGTCATCTTTTAAATGACACAATTTCATATAAGAATCCCTAAATTGGCTAGCATTCTCAAACTTACTTGTTCAGTGAATGTTAGATGGTATTTTGAATGCTTGAAAACTCAAGAAATAACCAGAGTTAGGATCAGAAAGACACACACATTATTAGGACTTGTTCCAGATGTACTGAGTTTATATTCTTTATCTGTCCTGCTCAGAAATTTCCAAGAAGCTGGATCAATGGGGCTCTCACAGTATGGTGGTTTCTTTCATGGCAGTCTTGAGATCAAAGATCCTAACTTCAATCTAATGGAAGATTATTGATATTTTAAAATTGTATTTTCTGAGCTGGGGGCATAGCTTAATGGCAGGATGCTTGTCTAGCATGCACAAGGGCATGGTGTCAGTGCCCAGCACAGATAGATAGATAGATAGATAGATAGATAGATAGATAGATAGATAAAAACAAAATAATAAAATAACTGTTTATTGGTATAACTCTTTCACATAATAAGTTAACTATAAAACAACAACAATAATTTGCCCTTAAAATATTCTTTTGGATATAAATCTGCTTGGGTAATGTTCTAAATTGAACTTCCTGTCTGTGGCCATACCACCCTAAATGTACCCAGGCTAATCTGAACTAACTCCTTCCCTCCCTCCCTCCCTCCTTCCTACCCTCTCTTCTTTCCTTCTGAGAAAGGGTCTCACTATATAGCCCAAACTGGAATTCACAGTGATCCTCCTGCCTCAGCATCCTGAGTGCTAAAATTATAGGCATGCACCACTATACCAAGTTTATTGGATGATTTTTTTTTTTTTTTTTTTGTATGGGGGATCAAACTCATGACCTCATGCCAGGGCAGGTGCTTAGGCCACTAAGCTAAACCCCCAGCAAGAAATTACTTATTATTAGATTTTTGAGCAGTGACTAATAATAGCTATTCCCTAGCTTGAAAATTACCATGTATTTTTTGTTTAGTTGGTTGGTTTTTTAGTTTTTTGTGATAGGGTCTTGCTCTGTAGTCCACATTGATCATGAACTCACTATGTAGTCCAGGCTCATCTCACATATGTGGCAATCCTTGTGTGTCAGCCTTCCAAGTGCTTGGATTACAGGTGTGTGCCACCATGCCTGGGGAGCATGTGTGTTATTTATATTAATGTTGAGATATTATTTCCCATTTTACAAATTAGGAAACTACAGATCAGAAAAATTAAATGTTGTGTTTAAGATTATTTAAATTGAGCCGGGCGTGGTGGCTCACGCCTGTAATCCCAGCACTCTGGATGCTGAGGCAGGAGGATCTTTGCGAGTTCGAGACCAACCTGAGCTACAAAGTGAGCTCAAGGCCAGCTGAACTGCATAGCAAGACCCTGTCTCAAAAAGACAAAAAAAAAAAAAATTACTTCAGTAGTTAAAAGAGCTAGGTGTGGTGGCCTACACCTATAATCCCAGCACTCAGGAGATTGAGGTTAGGAGAATCACCAGAATTCGAGGTTACTCTGGGCTACACAGTGAGTTCAAATTCAGCCTAAACTACATAGCAAAACCTTGCCTCAAAAGAAAGAAAGAAAGAAAGAAAGAAAGAAAGAAAGAAAGAAAGAAAGAAAGAAAGAAAGAAAGAAGAAAAGAAAAGATGAGATAAGATAGTGGGTTTTTTTTTAAAGCAGGATTTAAATTCAGGTATATGCTTGTTCTTTGTGAGGCTGGTGATTGACACCAGGGCACTGTACATGTTAGGTGAGCCTTCTACCACTGAGATCATTCCCAGTCATAAATGTATGCTTTTAAGCAAGTTCTATTCTGCATGTGAGGCCAGATGTGGTGGCACACACCTTTAATCCCAGTACTCAGACAGTTGAGGCAGGAGGATCGTTACAAGTTCCAGGCCAGTCTGGTCTACACACAAATAGTGAATTCAAGGCCATCCTGAACTACACAGGGAGACCATGTCTCAAAAGAGGGGGAAAGTGGGAAAGGAGAAATAAGAATGAAGATGCATTGTTATCATCTTCCATCTCCCCATGATCAATGTAATCATTATGTATTGTAAACACATACTAATGAAAAAATAAAAATTTTACAAAACTATTGTGCATATGATAAAGGCTTAAGTTTTTGTAGGGATGTCTTGTATACTATATATAATTGTGTTTGAAAATAAAAATGAAGAGTATACTTGGTCCCTAATAGTTTGAGGGTATTTCTTGCTTAGATAATAAAGTATTTTCAGCTTATATAATATATATGAATGCCAAATAATACCCTGCCTTTGGATTTTTTCTTTTTATTTCTCAGAAGTTAAAGCTCCTTCTTCCTCCCTTTTGGTTCATAAGCTTATTTTTCAATATATTGAGGAACAGGAATCCTGGAAGAAGAAATGTACAACACAGCATCAAGTACCCAAGGTAAAGTCTGATGGAAGTCATTAAAGGAAAATCTGTGCTGCCTGTCTCAAAAAAACAGAAATAAAATTCTGTGTATATAATAGTATTCTGAGATAACATATATATTTAGTTTAACTTTTGAGGGTTCATTATTAAAGAACCATTAAACATTGAAATTCTTTTTTGTAATTTCCTCACACACACTCCATAATTTTTCTAGATGCTTCAGGAGCTTTCACTGGTAGTGAGCCATTGCAGACTTCTTGGAGAAGAGATTGAGTTTTTAAAGAGATGGGGACCAAATTATAACCTAATGGACATATATGTGAATAATACTGAGTAAGTGTGTTAGTCATCTGGGGTAGTGATAACAGAGTATTACAAACAGGGTTAAACAAGAGAAACTTATTACCTTAGGTTATTACCTAACCTTAGAGGTTAAAAAGGCCAAGATCAGGGTTTGATCAGGGTTAGGGTTGGTTCCTAAGGACTAAGAAAAACCTGTCTCATTCCTTTAGCATAATTTCTAGTGCTTCATCAGCAATTTTTGGCCTTCCTTGACTTATAAATGCATAATCTTGATCTCTACCTTCACCTTTATAATGTTCTTTCATCTTGTGTCTGTATAAATTTCCCCTTTTGATAAGAGTACCTCTCATATTGGAGTAGGGCCCACCATACTGCAATAAAAACTCATCTTAAGTAAATTGGCAATGACCTAATTTCCAAAGACGGTCACATTCTGAGGTGTTGGAGATTAGGACTTTAACATACAAATTCTAGGGCATATATTTCCACCCATAACATTAAGTAAGTAGTCAAGAACTTAGTAAAATAATTTATTTTATTAGTGTTCTTCAAGAGTAACAGATGGAAAGAAAAAATCCCATTTAGCAACCATTTGATAAAGACAAGAAATAATGTATACTAAGTTTCAGATGGCAGTGAAACAGAAAATGTGTTGGTGTTTCAGTCTTTTTTATTGTTGTTTTGTGTTTTTAATTGTGGCTCTTGTCTTTTACAGATTGAGGCTTTTATTCTCCAGCTCTATAGCATTTGCAAAGTTCGAGATAACTTTGTCTCTCTCTGCCCATTATCCGTTAGTTCCATTACCTTTTACCATTCAAAATCACCTTGGGAACACTGGGTAAGTAAAGGACCAGAAGGATAATATCAGCTACTCTTTCACATTTATTATTTCGTTTCAAAAATCCCTTCAAGTGGTCAGCAAATGGGTGGTAAGAACTAGTTGTTGTTGTATTTTTTTTTTTTTTGGCAGTTCTGTAAATCAAACCCAGAATATTATGCCTTATGCATGCTAGGCAAGTACTCTACCTCTGGGCTACATATCTATCCCTGAGAGTGATTTTTGGTTTTGTTTCCTTTTTTGTTTGTTTGTTTCTTTGGTGCCAACAATTGAACTCATAACCTCGTGCTTACCAGGCAGGCGCTGTGCCGCTGGGTTATATATTCCTGGTCCCTTTTATGGTTTTTGAGACAGTCTTGCTATGCAGTTCATATTGCCTTGAACTCACTAGGTAGTCCAGTTTGGCCTTGAATTTGTGGTGATCCTCCTGCCTCAGCCTCCTGGGTGCAGGGATTATAGATATTTGTCATCCATCATGCCTAGCTGAGAATGTTCTTTTATACATACTTCTCACTTTTTAAATTTACTTACACTTAGAACAGGAATTAAGGAGGAGAAAAAAATTTAGCTCAGATCATAGGGAAACAATTTTATGGCCTTAATTTAAAATGGAATATTCATAATATTTTTTTCTTCCTCTTTTTTTTTTGTACCAGGAATCAAACTCAGGACCTTGCCAAGCACTTGCCAGGCAGGTGCTTACCCACTGAGCTATATTCCCAGCCTCATAATACCTTTTTTCAATTAGTTTGTGCAAGCAGACCTAAAAATGTCTCATTCTTACAGGTTGTAAAAAGTATTTTATGACCTTTTAGATCCCTGCTGACAGACTGGGAGATGGCAGAGCTTACTTAGGAAAGCCTACCTTAAATCCATCAGCAAGTACCAGCAGTTAGAATTTTATAGCTAAAGAAAGCAAATGGTTCACACTACCTGACAACTACATTCAGAATTAGTTGTCAGCATATTTTAAGATCCCATTTCAAATGGACAGTCTGCTTATGTTCAGAAACGTCTGTTTGTGCCTTCTAGGAAACAGATACTGTACCTAAGAACGTGAGTAGCGATGAATTGGAGACATGTATAAGCTTCCAGAAAAACTAATTAACCTTTTCTTCTTTCCAGCCAAGATGAAATTGCTTCCATTATATCTAAGGTGCCATTAGAGGACAACTATTTGAAGAATGTAGTCAAGCGAATTTCCCAGGATCTACTTCAGGACTGCCACTTCTACCCCTAGACTCATGAACCATGGCTGTAACAGCCAAAAAGAGTGCATACACTCCGGGTCTCCATGCTGTTTGTCTTTAGATCAAAGAAGACTAGTAAAATTCCTCCGACAATGTTACTGTTAATTTGTAAGGTTAATTTTTAAATGACTAGTCAGGGCTGATGAATGCTTTCAATTAATCTGCTACCAACTGGCTCATCTCCATATCTAAAGTTAAATAAGTAGTAAGAACCTTAGAGAAAATCTCCTCTAACTGAAGTTGTGCTCTCTGCTTAGTACAACTGCTAAGGAGTAACTTTTAAGTTATAAGAGAAGTTATCACCAACAAACACATTAGCCATTTTTCCATATATCTATGATTTTTTTTTAAAGTACCCTGAGTTCTGCCTAGCACATATTTCTAGAGTAGAAACATATTTGTCAGGTGCTGGCATGTTGGTGCATGCCTATAATCCCAGATAATAGGGAAGCTGAGGTGGGAGGATCACACAAGCCCATGAGTTCAAGACTTGCCTAGGCAATATAGCAAGAGTATATCTTGTCTGTTTAAAAACTACTCATCCTTTTTGTCCCTTTCAGAAATGCTATTTCAGATAAATAAAATTTCAGAGAGCAACAGCACCTATTGGAATGGTTGCCATCTTTTCTTGAGGGCCTTGCCTTTTCTATTCTACACTGTCAGTGTTTTCTTAATAAGTAGTTTTTTGGAAAAGTTAATTCATTATGCATCAGTGCATATATGCAATTATATTAATATCTTGTGTTTGTGAGTAGAAAACATGCCTTCGCCTTGGTTGTTTTCTTCTTTCTGAAGGAGTGCTTTACAACAAAATTCTCAGTCTTCTTTTACTAAATAACAGTATTTCAAACAATATCTCTTCCAAAATACTAGTTTAGGGCAGTAATAAAGTTACTACAGGTATCGGTTCCTAAAGCCACACCCTCCTCATACAAAAAAACACTAAGCATATCCATTGGTTATTAGGCAGATATGAAAAAACTTTGATGCAAATAAGTCTTAATTATATTTGTTTCTATTTAATCCTAAGCTAAAATATACTTTTTTATTTTTGCTTTTTTGAGAGAGGATCTTGCCATGTAGTCCAGGCTGGTCTTGAAATCACTGTATAGCCCAGACTGGCCTCCAACTCATGGCTTCCTGCCAAGCCACCACACTTGGCTTAAATTTTTTATTTTTTTTTATTTTTTGCTATGAAGCCTAGGCTAGTCTTGAATTCTTGGTGATCCTCCTGTTGCAGCCTCCTGAGTGCAGGGATTACAAGTGTGCAACACCACACTCGGTCCCGAGTTGGAATTTTAAATTAATGTGTTTTAAAATACTCATTTTTACTGTAGGATCAGATTAAAGTCCAATGGGTCCTTTGAATATTATCTTCCCTCTTTATTGGTTTTTGTTTCTGAGTTATATAAAAAGATAGCTTGGTCTTTAAACTCCAAAAGTAAACATGAAACTCATTTGGCATAAAAATCAAGACTTTGGTGTTTATTTCTATTAAATCCATTAAAAGACTTCTAAAGTCATTATTATGGTATGGCTTGTTTCCCATGAAACTTTGTTTGTTTGTTGGCTAGTTTGTTTAATTGTTGTTTGTCTGTTGGCTGGCCTTGAAATCACTATATAGCTGAGACTGGCCTCAAACTGGCAGAAATCCTCCTGCCTCTACCTCCTGAGTGCTGGGATTTACAGGGATGCACCACAAATCTAACTTTCTTACTAGAGTTGTTTCATATTTTTTCTATATACCTAAGAGTTAGAGGGGATTTTTTTTTGCATTTTGGGGACAGGAACAATATACTCCAAGAATGATTTAGCTTATAGTGATGGTCCCTAATTTCTTGGGTTAGAAGTCCATAATTATAATTTTTATGTAGGTATTTGTGTTTTTATTTCTCAAAGTATTATTTAAATTTTTATGTTTTTCTTTCACCAATTAGAAAACATTTTTTGCAATATTAAAATAAATTTCTTATTTGAGAGCAACCCTTTTATTAGTAAGTGAAGAATATGTACCATTATTCAAAAGATAAACCAAAGAAATCTCTGTCTAGCAACATGCATTTAAATAAAAAAGATTTAAAAGTATGTCATAGCTGAGAGAGATGCACACGCCTTAATCCTCAGCACTCTAGGGGGACAAGGGAGGAGAATGATCAGTTCCAGCCCAGCCTGGGCCACTTAGTGCGATTCTGTCTCAAAATATAAAAAATTAGAAGGGATATATCCCAGAGTGAAGGCCATGGGGTTCATACTGTAAAAGTAATTTAAAAGTTAAAATGTATGAAAACCAAGTACAAACCATTGTTTCTGAAGGACAGTAAAACAGCTATATGTGGAGATTGGAGGTGTAGCTCAGTAGTAGAGCACATGCTTGGCATGTACAAGGCTATGGATTAAACCCCCAGCATGCTGTCCCTCTAAAAAGCTCAACTATTTTGAGGTTCCTCAGGAAACTACCATGCCTAATGCAGTGATTTTTGAAGTATAATTGCTAGCATTGGTAGCCTTATCACAAAGCTACTGAGTCAGAAAGCTATTTTCTCCTTTATTGAGCTTCATTGAAGTATAATTAATATACAATACACCATTTAAAATGCACAATTGAATGTTTTCTAGTATATTTAAGATGTATATAACTATCATCACAATTAATTTTAGACTTTCATCATCCAAAAACTTTTCAACAAATGGTGCTTGGAAAACTGGATATCCACTTAAAATGAAATTGTGGGCTGGAGTGTAGATAAATTATAAAGTGCCTCTCATATTCAAGGCTGTGGATTCAATCACAATCACTGAAGGGATAAAAAGAATAAAATTAGACACCTTATATCACATACAAAAATTAACTCATAATGGACAACAACCTAAATACAAAACATAAAGCTATAAGACTCTTAGATTGGTTTCACAACCATATGTTCATACTTAACCCTGATGAATTATATACACATAAAAGTAGTTAAAATGAATGAGGTGTGGTAACACACCTATAATACCAGCAGCAAAGGGAGGCTGAGGCAGGAGGATGTCAGATTCAGGGGCATCATAGCATCACCCTCTCCCAAAACAAAGCAAAAAGCCATTAGGATGATAAGTATTATATGTATTTTACAACAGTTAAATTTGCCCTTGGTAATGCCTCTTGTCTTTACCTCATTTCCCACCCTACCCTTAAAACAACCACCCTACTCTGTCTTTATAAGTTTGTCTCTTTTGGGTATTTAATAGAAGTGGAATAGAACAGTTTTTCTGTGATGTTTTGACTTTTTTCATATAGTGTACTGTTTTTAAAGTTCGTGTTTAGTATGCATCAGTACTTCATCCCTTTTTGGTTTTTCTCGGTGGTCCTGGGCACACACAAAGCGGCATCACACAAAGCGGGCACACTAATCACTGAGCTATTCTCTATCCCTTGCAAAAAGGGGGGCGGTAATATGAGGATTGAATTCAGGGTCTTAGCATTTACATCTCCACGGCCCTTTAAATTTTTTTGTTTTAAGATAGGGTGTCTTTAAATTGCACCAGATTGACCCAGACTTGTGATCCTCCCGCATCAGCCTCTCAGAGTGCTGGGATTACAGGCATGCGCTACTATGATTGCTGTCATTCCTTTTTATGGTAAAATATTTCACTGTATAGAAACAACACGTTTGTGTATCCAGTGATTAGTCAAGATAAAATGCCCAGTTTCATGCAGTTTCTCCAGCCTCTTCAGCTCCTCAGGCCAGGAAACTCCGCTGCAACCAAACTTAAATTCGAGGGTAAAAGCCCGAGCTTTAAGACTCCAGGAACAATCCCGGAAGAGGTCTTGAAAGCTGGGCTCGTTCCAGGAAGGAACATGGGTTGTATGCGGTGCATCCTGGGAGGTGTAGTCCAGGCTGGCCGCGTTGCCTCTTAGGATTTGTAGTTCTCAAACTGATAGAAGAAGGCGACCACTGACAAAATTCGAATTAGTCTTTAGGGTAGAAGGGAGGAGCATAATCCTCAGTGTCACGCAGGTTCAAATTCCTCGGGTCCACCTCTCATTCTCGGAAAGGTACAGAAGTGATTAGAAGGCAGGCCCGAGCAGGGCAGCGCGACGTCACGCTGACGCAGGCGTGGCCCGGCCCGACAGGATTTGGCGGGATTTCCGAAAGTCGCCGTTCGCCGCGCACTCGTTTGGGAGCCGAGACTTTCCTTGGTTGAGAGCAGAAAGCCGAGCCAGGGAGTCGTAAAACCGCCTGTGTTGGGCGCGTAGGCCAGCGGACCAAGGCAGAGCAGCACGGTGACCCAAGTGAGTGAGCGCGGGCCTGGTCCTGCGCCGCGGTGGGTCTCCCGCTGGACCCGCTCGGCCCGGCCCGGCCGCCCGCAGCCTGCCTCGGGCCCCTCTGCGTCTGCCGAGATGCCAAAGATGGCTGAGCCAGGCCCGTCCAACCTAGCCGCCTTTCAGAGCGCCCGTGAGGGAAGCCCATGCCGGCACACCCTCAGAGCTTGAGGACATTCAAGGCCAACGCTTGTTTTCGGGACTTGAGCGAGGAAGCCCAGATCTGGGGAGCAGGGGGCGGGCACAGCTGCTCACCTTGGAGCTAGGGGTCTGGGTCCCCGCTCGGTGTTCTGCGACACCATGTTGTACTTAGTGCCAACCTGCGGTTCCAGAAAGATCATTTTCATAATCTCATTGTGGCAAAAGCGTGTGCGTACTGTTTTAAGAGAATAATCTGAAATAACATTGGGTGTTTAAGTGCTTACAAAGTGAATTTATATATATTCACAAAATGTGAATTGCACAGATTACAAGTATGTATAACTTCACGAATCATTACAAAATGAGTCCTTTACCCAGGTCAAGAAACAGTATGCTGTCAACGGGGCGTGCATGTCTAGTCCTAGCACTTGGGAGGCTGAGGCAGGAGGATCCCCGAGTACTATGCCTGCCTGAACTACCTAGCGAGACCTTGTCTTAAAAAGAAAAAAAAAAAACGAGTGTAATGCTTTAACTTTTGCACATTTGTCTCATATTTTCCTCTCTTTCTCGGTAGCAAACAGTATATTGAGTTCTATTGCCAAGAGATAACTTTGACTATTTTTAAATTTTCCATGTTGACTGTTTAGTTTTTCCATACACTTGCCAACACATAATATTTGTCCTTAATTTTTAGCTGTGTGGTTTTAAATGTAATTTTCCTGATTACTGGTGAAGTTGGCTATTCATTTTTCTTGGCTATTTGGTTATATTTTCTCTTCCAGTGTGATTTGACTTTTCAGGATCTTAATGGTGTCACTATTTTTGTTTTTTTGAGACAGGGTTTCACTATGCAGCTCAGGCTGGCCCTACAACTCACTTTGTAGCCATGAATGGGCTAGTGCCACCATGCCCCGGCCTTAATGTCTTTTGATGAATAGAAGTTCTAAATTTAAATGTTGTGGGTTTTTTGTTAATTTGTTGCAGTACTGCTTTAAAAGTGAGCTACATCGCCAGCTCTTTATATTTTTTATTTTAAGACTGTTAATCTTTAATCATTAAATTGTCTGACTGGGCTTGGACTCCCAAAATGCTGAGATTAAAAGTATGCGCCACCACACCTGGTTTGTAGTCCAGTTTCTTTTTAGTCTTTTCCTTTTTGGTTCTTTGCATCTAGTTCTCTATCCGAAAATCACCAAAATATTCTACTGTATACTGTGATCCATGTCTGAAATCCCAGCACTGAGGGAGGCTAAGGCAGGAGCATTGCAAGTTCAAGTCCCACCTACCTGGGCAATTCAGCCAGACCTTGGCTAAAAGTACTGTAAAAAAGGGCTGAGGATGTAGTACAATGGTAGAACACTCCTAGGTTTCATCTCCAATACTGTAAAAATAAAAACAACTATAGGTCATGAGAATATTCTGTATTCTGAAAACTTTTTGCCTCTTAGACATATAATCTAAATTGGAAATTGATTTTTTTTCCTGTGGTGCAGAAGAGGTCAAGTGCATTTTATTGTGTAAAGTTAGTCAACTCAGCACCATGTATTGAAAAGACCGTCCTTTCCCATTCTTCTTTAGTGCTTTTTCATAAATTATAAGAGAATATTTAAATTTCATTCAAGGATTCTGATACATGGATTTATCACCAACTCAAGGCTCACTAAATCTGTCCTTCAGGAGATCTGTACCTAAACTAGCCAAGAACAGACATTCATATCTTCTGTCAAGTCTTCAGAAGTGAAGTTTATATGTTATCTTTTGGATTCAATTTGTCTGTACTTTTTCCAGATTCATTTGATGTGATTTAAATCCATTTGTTCTCTTTTTAGATCCATTTATTCTTATAAAGCTAAAGGCTTGTTCAGTTTTACTAACACATCTTAAAAGATAATTTAAAAGTTTTAGTTCTTGGTTCTTTTCAATCTATCATAACTATCAAACTAGCCTTACACTTAGTTGTAGTATTTCAGAACGAGCTGGATACTTTTCTTTTTTCTTTTTTTTTTTTTTTGTCATTTGTTTGCTGAAGTTGGAAATTGACTAAAATAATGATACTCAAATTTGAAACACACCTGTTGGACTGCAAGCTACAACCCTTGCCTTGGATGGCAGGTGCTTATGTCAATCCATATGTTATCATGTGACCAGCCATTCTATGCTTAATTTCATTGTCTCCCTGTCCCCCAACCCTCTTGTTGGAAGGAAACAGGAGCTCAAGCAATTTAACTTTTCATCAATCTAAAAATTTTTTAAAAATTTTACTCCTGGAAAGTCTGCATGCATCTACCAAACACCTAACATTTATAATGTATTATGGATATGTGTAAAAATAGACTAGGCCTTAACCTGTGGGAATATAAAACAGGGGACACAGTTAATCTCATACGGTATGCATTTGTAAGAAGCAGAATGGGCCTGGCTTTTCTGGAAGTCTTTCTGATACAGTTAGCTGGCTAGCTAGAGAAAAGGTTTGATCTTTTTCCTTCTTTGGTTGGTCAGTTTATCAAGTGGAGTTGTTTCTTAATATTCTTGGAGAACTGGTTCCAGAATCCCCCTCCTCCCACCCAGTTATCAAAATGTGAGATATTCACTTCCTTTATATGAAACAGTGATCTTTGCAAATAATCTATGTACATTATCCCACATACTTTAAATCATCTCTACATTGCTTGTTATAGCTAATACAATGCAACTGTTCTGTGTGGTGGTTGTACAATGTTGAGGGAAATAATAACAAGAAATAAATTTGTGCATGTTCAGTACAGACACATTTGTCACCAAATATTTTCAATCTACAATTAGTTGAATCTCTCTCTCTCTCTCTCTCTCTTTTTTGGGTTGAATCTTTGATGCAGAACCAGTAGATAAGGAGGTCTTCCTGACCCCTACAGTATTTCTCTAGTGTTTATGGTCATCTTTGTTTTTCAGTAATGGCCATGCAGATGCAGCTTGAAACAAGTGCAGACACTTCAGTGGATGAAGAAAGCTTTGGCCCACAGCCTATTTCACGTTTGGAGGTATGGTTTTATTTTGTTCTTGTTTTTTGAGTCAGGGTCTTGCTCTGTAATTCAGGCTGGGCTTGAACTTCTTGTGATCCTCCTGCCTCAGCCTCCTGAGTGTTGGGGTTATAGGCATGCACTACCATGCCCAACTTGGAAGTACCTTCTTGATTGCTGGTTTTTTACTACAATGTTGTATTATATTCTTCTATCTAATGGGTAATATCAATCTTTACATAAACCATAAGTTTGTTACTAAGGTCAAAACCCAAATTAGAGCCAGGCATGGTGGTGCACATTAGTAATTCCATCACATGGGAGGCTGAGACAGAAGGATTGCCAAGTTCCGGCTCAGCCTGGGCAACCTAATGAGACTGTCAGAAAATTAAAAGGAAAAAAGGCTGGGGATATAGTGGTACAGTACTTGCCTGGCATGCAAAAAGATCTAGGTTCAACCCCTAGTACCTTAAAAAAAAAAAAATTAAGGCTTGGAGGGCATTGTCAAAAGCTCCATGAAAAGGCTTAAGATTATTGTTAGACATATCTGGCCAGAGTTCTTTTATCAGTAATATTCTTCCTACTTTATCATTTTTCCTTCTCAGATATGAATTGTTAGAAACTAAAGCCTAGGATCTCATGGTAGACTCTCATTGCTGCTTATACTAATAACGAAAGTGCTGTCTGGAGAATTAAAGTGGCCCTGAACTAGTTACATTGGGAGGAAAAAAGAAGTACCTTTTCCTCTGTTGAGACATATCTTTGCAGCAGATAATGAGACAGTTGTCATAGGCAAGAAAAAGGACTTAGGTTTTTAAGGTATAAAAGCCTAGCTTAAATTTGTGACTGCTTAAGAACACAAAGCACCAAAGCTGAGACTTTCCAGTATTTTGCTGCACATTGTCCAAAAGCCTCATTGTGAGTACAGTTGATCTGGGTTGAAAGAAAGAGGGTGGGAAGCTTGATTCTTCTATCACCTTTTGCATGTTTTACCAACAAAGTTTCAAAACTTTTTTTTTTTTTTTTTTTTTTTTTTACTTGAGACCAAATACAGGACATTGCCCTGGCTGGGCTCAAATTTTGCAGTCCATCTATCACAGTCCCCCAAAGTGCTGGGATTATAGGCATGTACCGCTATGCCCCCATCTCCACGAACATCCTTATATTAACACATGGCTATGGCTGTCACTCCAGTGTTAACAGCAGACATGTTTTCTGTTGACAACTAAGGAACTAGTGGAAAGAACTAGTGGAGTTCCTTCCACTAACTCATGGCATCTCAGTCCATGGTTTCAGTAGTAACAAAACCAAAGCAAACCTTGTACATTAGGAGAAAAGTTGCTATAGTGTAGTTTGCTTGGAGAAGTGGTTTAAAAGTGATATTTTGGCCACACATGGTAGAGCACTCCTGTAATCAATCGCTTGGGAGGCTGAGGCAAGAGGATCATTTCAAGTTCAAGAGCAGCCTGGGCTACACAGTAAGCCGAAGGCCAGCCTGAACCACATAGCAAGACCCTGTCTCAAAAAGACAAAAAAAAAAAAAAAAAATTTTTTTTAAGGTGGTACTTAGTGGCCCAAGCAAAATAGTTTCCCCTGTTCTCAATGTCAATTGTTAGAAAAGGTATCAATATACTAAGATAGTGCTTCTTTGAACTTTGAGTCTCTCTTACTTGTTTGCCCTGGCACAGTGTAAAAACAGCATTTTCTGTCTTATGTTTAATGTGGGAAAGTTTGTGAAACAGTCTTAAAGTGGCCTTTGAGAGAGCTGAATGCCTCAGAGTTCATTTAGAGTCATAGTCAGAAAAGGTTGGGAGTTACTGATTTCATCTCAATTCCTAATGAGAATTTTTTTTTAATTTTATTTTTTATTATCTATTTATTTTTGAGACAAGGTCTTGCTATGTAGTTCAGGCTGGCCTTGAACTAAATGTAATACAAGCTGGCCTCCAAGATCCTTGCAGTGATCTTTCTGCCTCAGCCTTCCAAGTGCTGGTATTACAGGTGTGTGTGACTGTGCCCAGTGTATTGGAGATTTGGTTTGGTTTTCCAGTATGGGGGATTGAACCTAGGCCCTTGTAGTTGTTAGGCAGGTACCCGAGCTCCCTCCCTGGCCTTTATTTATTTATTTATTTATTTTAATTATTTTTGAGTCAGAGTCTCACTAAGGTGCCTAGGGATACCCTTTAACTTAGGATCCTCCTTCCTCAGCCTTCTGAGTATTGTAGCTGGAATTGTAGGTATGTGCTACCACACTGAACAGGAGTCCAGTTTAATATACATGGAACAGTGCTAGTTTACTTGTTTTGATAATGAACAGTTGAATAATTTCTTACATAGTACTTCATAAGTAGGGCATACTTTTCAGAGCTTCTGGGTATAATTCAAGTCTTCTTTTAAACACCTCTGTAAAGTAATTGATCACATAGTATTTATGTTAGATGAGACTATTGACGTTTAGATTTCCATGGTTTTGGTCAGGTATGGTGGTGTATGCCTGTAATGCAAACAGTTGGGTGACTGAGGCAGGAGGATCTTTCTGAGTTCGAGCCCAGCTTAGGCTACATAGTGAATTCAAGGATGTGTAAGATTGAAGCCAGCCTGCACTACATGGGGAGTTCAAGGCCAACCTGAACTACATACAGACCCTGTCTCAAAAAAAAAAGGAAGAAATTTTCATGTTTTTCTTTACTTACAGCAATGTGGCATAAATGCCAATGATGTGAAGAAATTAGAAGAAGCTGGATTCCATACTGTGGAAGCTGTTGCGTATGCACCAAAGAAGGAGTTAATAAATATAAAGGGAATTAGTGAAGCCAAAGCTGATAAAATTCTGGTAAGTACAGCTAGGGAGGCATTACTAGGGATAGTACAAATAGGTATATATTGAAAGGTAGTCTTCCTCCTACCCCTCATTCTTGTGTCATCCTGTTTTCCATTCTTAAAAGTGACTGCATCACCAGTTTTATATCTTTATATGTGTCTCATTGCATAAATTCAAATTTTCTGTAGAGAATTATATTACGGAATTTGGCGTAAATGCTGCCAAACTGACAACCAGTCTACATTTTCACTAGCAAAGGCTGATGTGTACCTTGGTTTTTTTTAGATGTTATCTTATATCCTGGAAACATATTCATTCACCTGGGTGTAGTACCATGAGCCTATAATTCTAGCTATTTGAATTTTGCATTTTTGTTTGTTTGTTTGTTTGTTTGGTGCTAGGGATCAAACTCAAGGCTGTGCCCATGGTAGGCAAGCTCCGTACCACTGAGCTACATCCCCAGCTAATTTCAGTAACTTGGGAGGCTTTAGGGAGGAGAATCCTAAATTCTAGTCCAAACTAGATAACTTAGTGAGACTGGCTAAAAACAAAGTTTTAAATATAAAATCAAGTGTAGTCATGCATACCTGTAATCCTAGTACTCTGGAAGACTGAGGCAGCAGTATAAGTTCAAGCCCCAGCCTGAGCCCTAAGATTCTGCCTCAACAATGTACAAAGGACTGGGGATATACTCATTAAAAAGACCCTTGATTCAATTCCCAATACTACCCAAAAAAAATTTTTTTTAAATGCTGGGGATATACCCATAGATCACTTGCCTAGCATATGTGAGGACCTAAGTATGATCCCCAGTGCCACTAAAAAAAGGGCCCCTCACTGGGAATTGGGATAAAATCAGTGACTCCCATACTAAGCAAGTGTTGTACCACTGGGCTGTACCTGCAGCCTAGCTTTATTTTTGAAATTTTACATAGGATAAACTGAAAAATTATCAATTATATTTCCCTATATTATATTGCTTATCTTTATGGTCTTGGAGAAATTTTTTCTAAAAATCTTAAAAAGCTAAGGAATCTTCCAAAAGAATGCATCTTTAGCTGGTCTGGTGGCACATGCCTACAATCCCAGCACTCGGGAGGCTGAGGCAGGAGGATCGTTGCATGTTCCAGGTCAGCCTGGACCACAAAGTGAGATCAAGGCCAGTCTGAACCACATAGCCAGACCCTGTCTCAAAGCAACAAAAAAAATAAAAGCAAGTGAGCATTCTTTATTATTGAGTAGCTTCATTACATTTAGTTTGCCATGTAACTTAGTGAAACAGACAGTAAATTCAATAGTTGGTGTACTTATTTAATATCTTAGCATACATTAGTATATGTAAGCCATATTATTTGATTGTGGATATTCTTGGGCGTTTTGGTTTTGGTTTTGTTTGTTTGTACTTGGATTGGACCCAGATCCTTCACACTTAGCTTCATCCCCAGCTTTTGTAATACAGTCTCATTAAGTTGCCCATGCTGCTCTCTAATTCGTAGTCCTTCTGCCTTAGCCTCCTAGAGTGCCTAGATTGCAACAGTATACCACTGGACCTTGCTGACTGGGTATTCTTAAACTAAGAGTGCTGAATTTTAAGCACTGGCAGGGCTGTTACTTCATATATTTATTTAGTACTAATCTGTAAAATTCAGTCAGTACTTAAAAACCATAAGTGATTCTTTTTTTTTTTTTTTTTTGTCTTTTTGAGACAGGGTCTCTCTATGCAGTTCGGGCAGGCCTTGAGCTCACTTTGTAGCTCAGGCTGGTCTTAAACTCACAACGATCCTCTTGCCTCAGCCTTCCGAGTGCTGGGACTACAGGTGTGAGCCACCACGCCCGGCTCCATAAGTGATTCCTAATTTAATTCTGGAGAGTAAATAGATGTTGCTATCTATGTGTTGTTGAAGTGGTGGCTTAATTGTAAATAAAAACTTCTAAGTCCCTAATACTTCGCTAAAAGATTGTAATATTAACTGAGCCAGTTGAAGTCCCTACTGTGTATTTGGTATCACTCTCCTGGCATCGGTTTTTGTGACTGAACAGATAGTAACTGGATCTTCACTTATGCCCACTCAGACCTTAGTTTTAGAAATCATATCAGTTATTTTGAAGATATAAAATAAGTGTTTAAAAGTAGTGTAGACAAATGTGTCTTCATTTTTCTGTATGCTTCAATTTCAGGCTACATAGTGAGTTCAAGGCCAACATGAACTATATACATATAGTGAGAATGTCTCAAAGAAAATTTTTTCATTGTCACAGTAGAAAAAGAAGACTGTATCCAAAGAGAAAAAAAATTCATTTTAAAAGTATAATCAAAATAACCAAGAAAGATTACGAATGAAATAATTTGTGTAGCACGTATGAGACTCTAGCCAGACATGGTGATGCATGGCTGACTCCTATCTACTCAGAGGCTGAGGCAGGAGGATCACAAATTCTAAGGTCAGCCTGGCCAACCAGTTGAGACCTTGTCTCAAATAGAACAAAAATTTTTAAAGCAGGGAGGCTAATGGTGTAGCCATCTGGGTTCAATCCCCTGTATCACCAAAAAGGAAAGAAAAAGAAAAAATAGAATCTAGATTAGAATGGCTTCAATTCAGATACTCAGTGAAGAAACACCCAGAACAGAAGCCTAGAAGCACACAGTCTTGGTTGGAGAACAAATGAGGATTTCTATTATTTATTTACTGTTATTTACATGTGCACACAACAGATCCTGACCTTGTGCGTCATCAGCACACTGTGAGCTCCATCCCAGCCTTGGTAATGAAGATCTTGGGTAGAAAGGGGGACTTACATAAAGTAGAATACATATTAAGATTGAGAGTCTGGAGAAACTTGACAAATGATACAGTCAGAGAATGTTGAAGTATACAAGAGGGTAAAATGGGATATGGCTTTGAAACTGGTGGCCAATTAAAAATAAGTTGGATTTGAAAATAGGGACCATTGAGAGACAAAGCATTGGTAACATTGGAACATTAGAGAAAGAATTGTTTTTTGGTTTGGTTTTGATTTGGTTTGGTTTTTTGAGAGTGTCACTGTGTAGTTTAGGGTGGCCTTGAACCCATTATATAACCCAGACTGGCCTTGAAATCATGGCAGTCCTCTTGCTTCAACCTCCTAAGTGCCGGAATTGTAAGCATGCATCACCACACCTAGCAAGAATTGTCTGTCTTGTCTGTCTGTCTTTCTCTTTCTCTCTTTCTTTCTCTTTCTTTCTTTCTTTTCTTTTCTTTTCTTTTCTTTTCTTTTCTTTTCTTTTCTTTTCTTTCTTCTTCCTCTTCCTCCTCTTCCTCCTCTTCCTCTGCCTACACCGCTGCCTCCTCCTCCTCCTCCTTCTTCTTTTCCTTTTTTCTTTTCTTTTTTTTTGGTCTTTTTGAGACAATGTCTCACTGTTCAGTTCAGGGGAGCCTTGAGCTCACTTTGTATCCCAGGCTGGTCTCAAACTTGTAACACCCTCCCTCTTGCCCCACCTCCCAAGCGCTGAGATCACAAGTGTTTCACCATTCAGTTCTGTAGTGAATTTTGTTTGTTTCTTTGTTTGTTTATTTACTTATTTATTTATTGTCTTTTTGAGACAGGGTCTCCTATGCAGTTCAGGCTGGCCTTGAGCTCACTTTGTAGCCCAGGCTGGTCTCAAACTCACAATGATCTTCCTGCCTCAGCCTCCTGAGTGCTGGGATTACAGGTGTGAGCCACCACGCCTGGCGTGAATTATATTTAAAAGCTATCTAATTTGTTGACATAGAATTGTTCAAAGTAGTCCTTTTGTAATTTAATTATTTTTATTTCTATGAGATTGGTAGTAACATCCTCTATTCATTCCTGATTTTAGCAGCTTTAGGCTTCCTTATTATTGGTCAGTAGTTAGATGTTTGTCATTCTTGTCTTCATTTTCATTCATTTCAAGATAGCTTCTAATTTCTTTTGTGACTTTTTCTTTGAGTTGTGATTATTGAGGAGTGTGAGGTTTAATTTCTACATATTTGTGGTTGCATTTATTATTTATGCGTTGCTAAATAAATAAGGGGATCAGTTCCAGAATCTTATATGTGCTAGGCAAACATGTTACCCTTGAGCTATACCCTACTTCTGCATTTTATTTATTTATTTAGGTTTTTTGAGGTTGGTCTTACTATGTAGTCTGGGTTGAACTTGAGCTCACTGTATACTTCAAACTAGCCTCGAACTTGCAGTAGTCGTCCTGCCTTTGCCTCCCAACTGCTAGGATTACGGTCATCTACAACCATTCCTGGCTTCCTGAATTTTTAAAAATATTTACTTATTTATTATTTGGGATTTGACCCTATCATAGAAGACATCTGTGATTACTAAATAGGGCACAAATTTTTTCAGCCTCAGCTGATAGAACTAGAGAAGTAAACATGAAGGAAAAAAAGATGGAAAGGTAAATACTCTTATAGGAAGTTAGAGTATGTAGTATATAGTTTGTAGTTAATAGAACAGGAAATTAGGTATAAATATGTATTACATTGTCATTGTCTGATACGTTGTAGGATTTTGCTGTGCAGTTCAAGTTGGTCTTAAATACCCTGGGCTGGCCTGGAAATTGCAGCAGTCCTCCTGCTTTATCTTTCTGAGTGCTGGAATTGTAAGTGTGCACCATCATGTCCGGCTTCTCCAGACTGTAAGCACCAATATGGCACTCAAGGGTTAAGGTTTTGGAGATCTTTTGATTAAGAATATTCAACTGGTAGACTATATGCAAGAATTCCAAAATTTAGCAGGGCATGCTAGTGTACACCTGAAATTCCAGCACTTGGGAAGCTGAGACAAGAGGATTATGGAAAGTTCGAGGCTACCCTACGCTACATAGTGATCTCCATGCCAGCGTGAACTACATAGTGAGACAGTCTCAAAAAAAAAAAAAAAAAACCTGGTCCTAAGCATTTCAGATAAGGGTTACTCAACCTATATCTTACTGCTTTAACATTTTTTATTTTCCCCAGGCTGAGGCAGCTAAATTAGTTCCAATGGGTTTTACCACTGCAACTGAATTCCACCAAAGGCGATCAGAGATCATACAGATTACTACTGGGTCCAAAGAGCTTGACAAACTACTTCAAGGTATAGTTGCCCTTTAATTTCATGTGGTAAACTATTCAGCAGCACATTCAGGTCACAAAAGAAAAAAAACTGCAATATTTAGGTAGAATTTATATATTTGATATGACAGAGATAAGAGAAGTTGACTGATAAAGGATAAGACTGTTACAGGGTAAGACCCAGTTTATGAAATGCTACAATCATCTGCAAATTAAGTAATTTTAAATTTTTTAATTTTTTTGTTTTGCTTTTATGAAACAGCATCTCACTTTATAAAGTACAGACTAGCCTTGAATTCACTATGTAATCCAGGTTGACCTCAAAGTCATGGCGATCCTCCTGTCTCAGCCTCCTGAGTGCTGGGATTACAGGTGTGTGTCATTATGCCAGGCTTCTACAAAATAAATAATTTAATCTCCATTTCATGTCCAGAGAATAGGCTTCCTCTACCTAAAGCAATAACTATAAATGTAACATACTGTACCATAAGACTTAAAAATTCATGATTAAATAAAAAGTGGGGGGGGGGAATTTGGGATAAAAGGTTCTTTTGTGCTCTACCACTGAGCTGCACTCCCAACCCCCCAAAAAATAGTATGTGACTACTACTTATTTTACAAGACACACTAATCTTCAGGACTTTAAGGAAAATTAAAGTTTTTGAACTATTAGAAGCATAGTTATCTTAATTCTTATAAAGTTTGACTGAGTTTTTATCTAATTGTCTTAGTTACTTTCCTGTTGCTAGAACAAAATACCCAAAACCCAAAGATAAAATAGGAAAAGTTTATTTTAGCTCACAATTCGTAGAGGTTGATTGCATAGTCATCTCACTCTAAGCAGAGCAACATAGTAGAGGAAAAACAGTTCATGGGGTGGTAGGCAGGAAGCAGCAAAGCAGGGAGTCTCCCTTTCCTTTTTGTTCCACTCAGGCTATAAGCCTATTGGTTAGTACCACCCACAGGTAGCACAGGCCTTCCTCCACATCCAGAATTATGCTAAATCAGTCAGTGGACTAATTCAGTTATCAACACCTTTAATCCATACTTAACACATTCATGATCTAGTTACCTCTGAGAAGTGCCCCCTATAGGCACATGAAGCTTTGGAAGGCCATCTAGATACAAGCCCTAACACTTATCATTCAGCTTTTCTCCCTCTTGGGAGTATAGAATAGTATGAATTCAAAAATTACACTCAACAAAAATTAAAAATAAATGACAAATTAGGTATGAGGTACACACTTGCAATCCTAGCAGCTAAGTGGCTGAGGCAGTAGGCTCACAAGATCAAGGTCAGCCTGATCTATAAACCGAAACCCTATTTCAAATAGTACATAGCACAATACCAGGTATATAAGATACATATAGTAAATATTTGATGATATTACTTATAATCTTCTTAAATGGCTGCTTTTAAATCACTTGGAATGGGAAAGTTCTGAATCTTGAATGTGGTGATAGTTACATAAAGGTACACATTAATGTTTTCCAAAACTGTACATCCACACATGAATGCATGTATAACTGGAGAAATCTGAATGAACTCTTCAGATTGTACTGTTGTCAGCAGTCTGATATAGATTTATATGGTAGCAATGCAAGATGTTGACATTGGGGAAGGCCAGGTAAAGAATGCACATTTCCTTACTTCTTTATAACTCTGTAAATCTATAATTATTTCAAAATGTTTTAAGTGGAGCTGGGCATGGAAGTATATGCCTGTAATCCCAGCACTCAGGAATCTGAAACAGGAGCATCACTGTAAGTTTGAGGTCAGTCTAGGCTACATAGTAAAACCCTGTCCCAAAGAAACCAAAATAATAGTAATAATAATAATATTTTTACCAAATAACTGTTGGGAATTGGATTTCCAGCTTATGTAAATATCTTTCTAAATAGTCTGTGATTATAGTTCATAAATCCTTGTATAAAAAGCGCTTCCTGTTGCTCTTTTAGGTGGAATTGAGACTGGATCTATCACAGAAATGTTTGGAGAATTTCGAACTGGGAAGACCCAAATCTGTCACACACTGGCTGTTACATGCCAGGTGAGCTCTGGCACTCTTGCTAATGAAATCAGGGATTGGCTGATGTATACTGTTGGTAAGAATATGTTAGGATGTATGTTATAGGCACTTTCTCTGTCCTCAAGAATCCCAGAGCTGGTTAGATTTCTGCACATTCTTCTACATCATAGAAACTTTGAATTCATTTAACTTCAGATACTTTCTTACCATCCCCTCGGGCTCTACTGGTTTTACCACCTTTCCTTTAGTCTACATTTTACATAATTGTTGAAGCTATTGTCTCTTACAAATGTTTTAACTTACATACCTATACGTAAAGGGACCACTAGCCTTACATCAACTCTTATCTTTTTGGTACATGAACCCAAATTTTTTGCTGATCATACTGAAAAAAAGTCATATAATAAAGCTAACGGCTTTCACTTGAAGTTTAAGATGACAACTAGGATTAGCATTCAGTACAATTTGACTAATCTGCTGAAATTTCTTTATTTAGGTTATACTTTCCCACCCAAACAAATACTGTCATATTTTATTTCTCCAAACCTTGATGTTCCTTTTCAACCCTCACTCTAAGCCAATGACCTAATCTACTTTTCACATCAAATATATAAATTCAGCTACACATGTACCAATATTTTCTTATCTAAGGTTAACAGTGCAAGAAATTCAGCTACACATGTACCTATCTTTTCCATTCAAGGGTGGGAGACCCACCTTTCCCAATGTGATCTAGTTACCATCTCCTGCCACCCTCTAATGAACTCTATCCCCATTACCAGGTCTACTTCTCTTAGATTATCTTTGCAATTTTGAGCCAAGCCTGGGCAATTTAAGGACTTTGTAAGACTATCTCAAAATAAAAACCTTTTAGAAGGACTGAGGTTGCAGCATGAAGTCTCGGAGTTCAGTCCTTGGTACTGCAAAATAAGTAAAATATAACCCTATGGGAATTTAGTGGTGGAATCCTTATTTAGCTTGTGTGAGGCTCTGGGTTCAATCTCTAGCACTGGGGGAAAAAAATTACTCTGACATACATCACTAAATGTGTGGCCTTTTAAAATAGAAATGTTTTCCTCATGTTGCAATAACTGTAATGCTAGGAATCTAACCCAGGGCCTTGCACATCATCACTAGTCCCAGCCCCTTCTCAGGCTGTTTGGACAGGGATTCGCATAGAATCAATATTTAGAGTATGGCACACAGTATCTTCCATTGCCATAGCAACTTAGGCTATCACAGTGCCCTAAAATTGTACAGATAGAATCCTGGCCTGGGGATGTATACTAAGTAGTCAAAAACTGCCTGTTAACAACAGATTGAAGCAAAATTCTTAAGGAAATGTGGGCCTCTTTATAAAAATAACATTCTCAGGTGGTTATGTTGAAGAACAAGTATGATCTTTGACATTTGTTCTAGAGAAACAGAAGTTAGCAATAAGTAATAATAGTACTAAGTTAATAGAATTATATTTCATCAGGCTAAGTACTAGAACCAGAAGTATAGGGCATATTAGATTGCTATTTAAATCTAAACATCTGTCATTTTTTAGATTTTCTCAGTTCAGTGAAATAAAACCTCATTATGTGTTAGATCTCTAACACTGATGTTACATAAAGGTGAGAGATACAGTTAGGTCACAGAATTAAACATCCCATTATCTGGCAATGCTATGCATCCTCCCTGCTAACATTTCTTCCTTTGTTTCTTAAAAACAACTGGGCTGGGCATGGTGATACATGCCTGTAATCTCAATATGGGAGACAGCAGTCAGAGGTTAGCCTGCAAGCTGGGAGGCCAGCCTGGGCTACATGGTGAGCTCAGGGCCAGCTGAAATGACCTACAGAGACCCTGTCTCAAAAAATTTTTTTTCTTTCCTGTTTTTTTCCCTTTTCTTCTTTTGTTCATTTGTAACTTTTGTGTATGGGGTTGAAGCAATTCCCTTTTCTTTCTTGTTCATTCTTTGTACTTGACTAAGAATGCTTCTATGGCATTGACAGGCCCCATTAGAAGAACACTCACAACCCTCAGGAATGAACTCTCAATAAAGTGAGGTTTGATCTGGATATATTGGAATTAACTGGGTATTGAGTCAAAATTTCATAGATTAACCACTTGGACTAAGTGGTATTTCTAAGCAGTGTAATTCTGACAAGGCCTTATACATGCATGTGCTATGAAACATCTTTATGTCTACTACTAACTGGATTTCTGTCAAAAGGGAATGCTTCCTTGCCTCTGATTGTCATTTCAATTTGTTTTTCCTTTATCAAGAAATTATAAATTATAGACCCAACATGTGGAAATTGATCAACTCTAAGAAATATGATCAATTTCAGTTTTTCCTTTTTTTTTTTTTTCTCCTCTATAGCTTCCCATTGACCGAGGTGGCGGTGAAGGAAAGGCCATGTACATCGATACTGAGGGTACCTTTAGGCCAGAACGGCTCCTAGCAGTGGCTGAGAGGTAGGTTACTAAATTCGATGAGAGTATGGCCACATCCACCACCGTGTTGATTGCCACAGTTTGGACTGAAGAATGTCTCATCACTCCATGTTACAGTTATGTGTGTGGTTAAAAGAGTGACTTTCTTTAGTGTACAATGCGAGTTGGTGCCACACTAGATATAAAACAAGATCTAATCATGTTGTCTTCCAAAGAAACACTTTAGACTCAAAAATAATTTGAAAATGAAGGAAAAAGTTACCCATGCAAACAACCATAACAGATTGAATGTCTGTACTAAACAAAATAAACTTCAAGACAAGAAGTTTTGCTAGAGATAAAAGGAAACATCACATATATATATTTGAGGGGGTGGTACCACGGATGGAACTCATGACTTTGCACTTGCCAGGCAGGTACTGATGCCATTGAGCTATATCCCCAGCCCAATTTTATAATTTTTAAAATATGAGTTCATCAAGAAGATATGACAGACTGGGTGTGATGGCACATACCTGTAATCCCAGCACTCAGGAGGCTGAAGCAAGAGGATTGCTGTGAGTTTAAGGCCAACCTGAGCTACAGAGTTCAAAGTCAGCCTGAACTGCATAGTGAAACCTTGTCTCAGACCAAAAAAAAAAAAAAAAAAAAAGATATAAGTGCAGTAATTGTAAAAAAAACACAGACCTAACAAGAGCCCCAAACTACATGAAACAAAAACTGCAAATAAATAAAATTACTTGTGATAAAGGATAAATACACTATGATTTTACTGATTTGAAGTACTTAGAACCTTCAAAGTCACAGAGACATTGGAATATAGTGTTGTATTCTAAAAGCACAGTCCATAAAAGAATATGAGAGTCAGTTTTCCCTCATCAAAATTAAAAACCTTTATATTTCAAGAAAGTGAGGAGAGGTTGAGGCAGGAGAATTAAAATGTAAAGCAAGGGGCAACTCACTCAGGACCCTCTTCTGTCTCTCTTCAGACAAAAGCTTTCTCTCAATAAATATAGTCTACTCTTCAAAAATAAATAAATAAATAAATAAAATGTAAAGCAAGCTTGAGACTTTTGTAAGATTTTGCCTCAAGCTGGGTGTGGTGGCTCATGTCTGTAATCCCAGCACTTGGGAGGCTGAGGCAGGAGGATCATTGTGAGTTCGAGACCAGCCTGGGCTACAAGTAAGCTCAAGGCCAGCCTGAACTGCATAGCGAGACCCTGTCTCAAAAAGACCAAAAAAAAAAAAAAATTTTTTTTTTGTCTCAAAAAATAAAAATAAGCCAGATTGGTGCACAGGTATACTCCCAGTCCTCAAGGAGGCTGAGGCAGGAGGATTACAAATTCAAGCCCTGCCTGGCCAATTTAGTCTCTGTCTTAATAATAAAAAGTAAAAAATGGGAATGTAGCTCAATATGAAGGCCCTGGTTTCAGTACCTAGTACATAAAAATAATATAAAAAAGAGCTGGGGATATAGTTCAGTCCCCTTCCTCCAAAAAAGAAAGTGAGAAAACCCAGAAAATGTAAGAAAGAAATTTGCAAATCATATATCTGGTAATAGTCCAGAATTGAGCACAAAATTTCTAAAGAACTCTTATAGCCCAACTTAAAAATTAACAGGGAATTTCATTACTTTGGTGGGGGGGTACCAGGGAGCCAGCTCATGACCTTGTGCTTGCCAGGCAGGCACTTATGCCACTGAGCTAAATCCCTGGCCCTAAGCAACCATATTTCTCTCTTTGGGGGTGGAGGGAGTACTGGGGATCAGACTCAGGACCTCATACTCACCAGGCAGGAGCTTATGCCACTGAGCCAAATCTCCAGCCTTTAGCAAGGAATTTGAATACTTCTCTAAAGAGAATGTACAAATAGCTGCTAAACACATGGACCAAATACTCAACATCAGTAAGTATCAGGAAAGTCACATTAAAACTATAATGAGCTACCACTTCACCCCCACCATGATAGCTATAATGAAAAAGTCAGTAACAAATGCTGAGGAGGATAGAGATAAACTAGAACCTCATACTTTGCTGATGAGAGTGTAAAATAGTTCTGTAGAAAATAGTTTGCCAGTTTATTAAAAAGTTAAACATGGGATCGGGAATGAAGCTTGGTGTGCTTGCCTAACCTGTGCAAGGCTGTGGATTTGATCCCTTGTACTAACAAAAAAAAAAAAAAAGGTAGGAATTTACCATATAACTCAGCAGTTTCATTCTAGTTTTATACCCAAGAGAAATAAAAACATTTCATACAAAGACTTCCATATATTTTAGTATAATTGTATATGTATTTTAGTATAATATTTAGTATAATAACCAGAACCAGGGAACAACCCATGTGTCTTACCAAATAGTAAATGAAAAAATAAAAAATGTTTTATCCATACAATGGACAATTCTAAAGCAATAAAACTAAGCATATGTTACTCCACAGATGACCCTCAGACATCCTGCATGATAGCAATTAAACACAGGACCACACCGTATGATTTTGATGTGGTAAGGACTGAACTCAGGGCCTTGGTATTGAGCAACATCCCTAACCTGCTTTTATTTTGAGGCACACTCTCATTCCACTTTTTTTTTTTTTTTTACGGTACTAGGGATCAAACTCATGACCTCGCACTTGCCAGGCAGGCGCTTATGCCACTGAGCTAAATCCTCAGCTCTCATTCCAATTTGAAATTCTCCTTCCTCAGATGCAAAGTGCTGATATACAGGTGTGTGCCATCATGCCCAGCTTTCATTAATCATTTTAATCACTTCTGCCTATCAAGAATCCCCCATCCCACATGCACACACACTACTAGAGATTGAACTGAGGGCTTTTGTGCATAATAAACATGCATTCTGTCACTAAGTTACATCCCCAGCACTTACTGGGATAGAGTCTCTTGCCTCAGCCTCCCACGCTGCTGAGATTACACAGGCATGTATCACCTCATTAGCAAAAAAATTTTATAACTGAGTTTTTATGCATTTTAATTGATAGTTCTGATAAGTAATCAGGCCTCTGTAAGCTAATCTATTTTCCATTCACAACAGAACAGCTTTCACTAATATGTTATGTTGTTATGTTATGTTATGTTATGTTATTTTTGTACTAGAAATCAAACTCAAAACTTTGCATTTGCCAGGTAGGTACTTGTGCCATGAGCTAGATCCATGGCCCTCACTGATTAATTTTTGCCATAAACCAAAGGTTACTGCAGCTCAGAACCACAGCATTAGCCTCACGTGGGAATGTATTAGAAATGCTGCTGAATTAAAAATGATCAGAGATCCTGGGGATATAGTCCAACTCTCTAGGTAACCCCTAGTGCTCGCTGAAGTTTGAGAGCCATGAGCACAGTTGCTAGCTAGAGGACCATTAGCAGCTTTTAAAAGTACTTCGTACCATGAGAGAATGACAGAACTCCTTTGAGGCAAGAGCTTTTTTTCAACTTAAATGTTAAGAATAATGTAAATATTTTGTCAAACGTACCTTTTTTTGTTTTTGTTTTTTAAACCAGACCTCTTGTATCATTTTGGTTCACTGAGTCTGGGTTATGCACCTTAATTTGTTTTTTTCACAGGTACTTCAAATTATTCTAATTGTTAAGGAAGGTCAGAAAATACTATGAGAAAATATATTATTTCCAGCTAACATTTTCCAAGGTCTGGAGCCAGAACATAGAGATCTCCATAGTCTTGTAAGAGAAGAGTTAGGATAATTCTTTTTTTCTGGTAAACTGTCCATCTTTATCAGGAGAAGATAATCTCTTTTCCTAATAGTAAATTATATCATTTTTTTCCAGTTTTAGTTTTTTTATTAGTACATGTTTGTAATACATAATAGCATTTCTTGTGGGGAGTTGATGCATGTACAAAACATCTTAATTCTGTTTTTTGTCTTACTTCCCCTCCTCTCCCTCCCTGCTTCCTCTGTCTTGGTCTCTTCTGTTTTTCCTATTACCTTTTAATTTGCTGGGGGGGGGGGGTTGGTTTTTTTTTTTTTGCGGTACCGGGGATCAAACTCCTGACCTCACACTTGCCAGGCAGGTGTTTATGCCACTCACCTAAATCCCTGGCCCAATTTGCTGTGTATTTGTATTTTGGGTTTCTTATATAATGTATCAATACTTCTTGAGGCAAAACTAGAAGACTTATACAATGCAATACATAAATCTAATGAATTTTTCTGCTTTACATCCTTGAATTGATTTGATTTTTCAGTACTGGAGATTGATCTCAGGGTCTTATATACTCACAACCTATTTTTTATTTTGAGAAAGGGTCTCTTAAGTTACTAAGTTGTCCAGGCTGGAATATCAAAAAAGAAATTTATCCTAAAGTATTGCCAGATAGATGTACTTCAAAGTAGTTGCTGCTGTCCTCTCTCGATGGATAGTTGGCCTGAATATACTAATACAAAGAGAATTATACCTTGGGCCTTAAAAACACAGTCAACATCATTTCTTACCTACCCATCTAGGTAATTTTAAGTGTTAGAAATGTATTCCTCATGTACTCAAATTATGTATGCAGCTTTGAAATGTTCTTTTTAGGTATGGTCTCTCTGGCAGTGATGTTTTGGATAATGTTGCATATGCTCGTGGGTTCAACACAGACCACCAGACTCAGCTCCTTTATCAAGCATCAGCCATGATGGTCGAGTCCAGGTATGTATAATAAAAGCACTAAAGGACCTTTTCTTGAATAGCTTAGAGTCCTTTTCCTGAGTAGCTCAATAGAGTTAAATTGTAGTTCTTATTTTGTAGTTTAGGTCAAATCACTAATGAAAAATGAAGCCACCAGTGTAGTGGTACACACCTGTGATCCCAGCACTTGGGAGGCTGAGGCAGGTAGACTGCTGTGATAGTCGAGGCCAGCCTGGGCTACATAGTGAGACCCTCTCTCATAATCCAAAAAGAAAGATATACTGAAAAAGAAAAAAAGCCAAAGCTGGAAGTAAAGGTTACTGGTAGAGTATTTGCTGAACTTGCAGAAGACACTGGATTCAATCCCTATCCCCACTAGAAAAAACAACCCATTAACAGGGAGTCAAATGTGAATGATACACAGCATTTTATAAATCAGCTATATTCTGCACGACTGAAACAATCTGAGATTTTAGATGGTGAGGAAGGGAACAGAATGTGACACAGGCTAGAAACAGGCTTCAGAGAATTGTTGTTCCCCATAGGTATGCACTACTTATTGTAGACAGCGCCACCGCCCTCTACAGAACAGACTACTCAGGTCGAGGAGAGCTTTCAGCCAGGCAGATGCACTTGGCCAGGTTTCTTCGGATGCTTCTGCGACTTGCTGATGAGGTAAGTTGCTGGGGAGGGGCAGAGTGGCTACCTTCAGGAGCCTTACTTGCTAAGAGGTCAGACATTAGTGTCTAACAACATCTAATTACTTAGAAAAGAGAAATACTGCTTTTTTGGGGGAAGTGGTGGCCACATTAAGTTTCCAGGAATGTCAATGGCCACAAAACTGATATTCTTTCCCCCTCTCCCCATCAGTTTGGAGTAGCTGTGGTAATCACCAACCAGGTGGTAGCCCAAGTGGACGGAGCAGCCATGTTTGCTGCAGATCCTAAAAAACCTATCGGAGGAAATATCATTGCTCATGCATCAACAACCAGGTAAGAACATCATATTGTCTCCCTAGTGTGAGAAGTTGAAAGAAATAATATGTGTGTATTGGTTGCTTTTCTCTCATTGCTGGGACAAAATACTTGATGCCCAAAATGAAAGAAAGGTAGGTTTATTTAGCTTACAGGTTTTGGCTCCAAGGCAGGGTGGCATGGCTAAGGGGCAAACTGTTCATGGCAGCTGCAAGCAACAAAACCAAAACAGGCAAAAGGGAAAAGCATGCCTACTTCCCTCCCTTTTATTATATGCTGCTGCCTGCCCCTAGGCAGGTGCAGCAGTCACAGGCCAATTCCAGCTCTAGACAACAAACGCTGAAAGGCCCACCCCATCATGAAGGCATGAGGCTTTGGAGATACATTTAGACACAAACTATAACAGTATATAAAACATAGTTAAGATAGTTAAACTAATTTAGTTCACTGGACAGAAACATTTGTGCTAATTGTTTAGATAATGAAATGCTGAATAACTAATTGAAAGATAACATACAATGTATTACTGTTGTTACCCTCTATTTTGAATTTTTTCTCTTTAAAGTTAAAAATTCCAAAAATACATACCTACACACACACAAAAAAAAAAAAACAGGTAAGAAAGTAGTGTAGATGCTGTTTCTTGGAATGATTGTCATGTTAACTATGATAAAGAATTGAAGATAAAACTTTGCATATAAGCCCTATAAAGCTGCTGTTGTATAATAAACAATTAGGAACTCTAGCTAAATGTAACTGTCTTGCTCTTATTGATAGAAGTGTTTGCTTTTAGTTCCTAAATGAATTAAACACCCTTTCCTGTGGAAGATGAGTATGAATAATTGATGTGCTTCTTTTGACTAAAAAAAGTGTTTATTTCAATATGAGCATTGTGATGAGAGAAATCAGGACAGAAATGTCTTCCTATAGGTTGAAAGTACATTAAAATTCCTAAAAATCCTCCTGGGAAGAATATAAACTGATAAATATTCTGATTTTTAAAAGCTATCAGTCAGAAATAGAATTGTAACAACTTGGTATTTTGCTCTGTGTTTTTGGTTCAGGCTGTATCTGAGGAAAGGAAGAGGGGAAACCAGAATCTGCAAGATCTACGACTCTCCCTGTCTTCCTGAAGCTGAAGCTATGTTTGCCATCAATGCGGATGGAGTGGGAGATGCCAAAGACTGAATCATTGTTTTGTTTTGTTTTTATTTTCCTGTGATAAACGTTAAGGACTGCTCCTTGGAGTTCCTCACAGGCCTCTTCCTGTTATGACTGCAGTACTGGGCTTCTGGGACAACAGCTATTGTGTCAGCTTTTCTGATGCTGTCAACAGGAGACAGGTCAGTACTCACAGACTGATCTGTTTATTCTTCCTGGAGTATGTTCATCTCTGGGATTTCTTTGCTGTTTGGAGAAGTATGAATGCCTTTGATACAGTGCCTTGGGACTGACTCAGGTCTGACAGCTATCTACTGGACAGTCTTAGGTCTCCAAGAGAACTACAACTGGGGAGAGCTGACTCTTCACTTATGAATAACCATAAAGTTTATGCCGAGATCTATGGCCAAGGGAATAGGACATGGGTCTCTTCACAGATTCTTTTTCTCTATCAGTGAAACTCCCAGCAATCAGAGTCAAGTTTTAAAGCTGTATGGCTGAACTGCCATGTGAAAACTTGTTTTTGGTTATGGAGTCTTGCACAAGGCCTACTGTGCCATCATCCCTTCATCATCAGCTTTCTTGGTCATTTTCTTTGTGCTAAAACTAAATGTAATTCTGGAATCTGAAGCATTTCAGAGGCTAAGTTAAGGATATTTGGTGTGAGACTGCTGATATAGTTACTTGTAGCCAATGTACTCTTTGTAGCAGTTATTTTAATACAAGATGAATACTTCAAAATAGGGTTACCATAATATCTTTTTATCACTGAATAGTGATCAGTTTTCTGTTGCTTTGAGACTTAAAAACTGGTCAGGCGTTCCTGTAATTCCAGGTTGAGGCAGGATTGCTGTAAGTTTGAGGCCAGTATGGGATACATAGCGAGTTCAAGGCCAGCCTCAACTACATAGCAGTACCCTGTCTCCCCCAGCACCCCTCCCAAAAACAAGGTTTAAAAACTGAAAAGGAAAACCTGCCTTCAGATGATTGAGCATGTATTCTTTATTGTAATAGAAAGTGTTACCTAACTAATCTATCATAGATTCCCTGTGGCCTTTGATTTTAACATGGGATCTCTGTGTTGCTTAGGTTGGTCCTGAAGTCCTGAGTTCAAGGTATCCTTCTGCCTTAGCCTCCAGATTGCTGGAATTACAGGCACATGCCACTGCCCCCAGCTATGGCCTTTGTTTTTATTTTATAAGTCTTACGTTGAAGTGTGGCACTTTTCCGTATCATCCTACTTCAGAAGTTTGAAATACTTTTCTTTTTCCTCTTCATACTTCTACTTGGGATAGATTTTAACCAGTGCATTCAGTTTCAAAGGCCCTCTGAGCTAGTATTGGGAAGAGAGGCACGGAAGGTTTGCTGCTGCTGCATATGTTGATTCCCACTATATGTGGGGAGACAAGACAAAATCAACTTAACGCAGATTTGTTTTAAAAGCAGCTCTGTTCTCTGGCTAGGTTATGATGGTTACACACCTTAGTCCCAGCCATTCACAGAGGCTGAGGCATCTTCACTAGATTGTACCCAAAGTGTTCAGCAACCATCTAGAAACTTTACCTAGGCTTTGGGCAACAAAAATTATTTTACTCAAGGTTTTTTTGTTTGCATAAACTTCAGTTGCTATAATAAAGCCACATTCTAGATTCCAGAGTGAAAGATTGGTTCTTATGTAAGAGTATCTCAAACTTACAGTCCTATAAGATAGTTAAGTGAGTTTGTCTTAGATACTTAATCTTTCTTTTTAGGCTTTGTGCTATTGGTGCTAAAAATGAGCTAAGAGGGACGGGGGCACTTGTCACAATAGGCCTTATTTAGGGTAAAAATCAACCTATGTAAATTTCACACAGAACTAAATTTTTCACTGATAAGAGCTTTAACCAAAGAGCTTTTTTTATTCTAACAAAGTATTTGGAGCAACTTTTTCTACTATCTTCAGTTGCCTCTATAGGAGGAAACAATCAGAGCTACAAATAAGAGTTGATAACTAAAACAGAAAGGGTAACATTGTTTCTAATTAAATCCATTTTATTTCAATCATGTACCAAAATATATTCCAGGCAACTCTTCAGACCATCGTTTTACAGTATCATAAACTATGCCACTGCTGTCATTCCAAAAACTGCCAGAATAGTGGAGTCAAGTGGTCCAGCCCCTCGCTTAGCCCAGGCATACAGGTAGAATGCAACTGACAGGTGATAAATGGGCTCCTCTGACCCCTCTGTGTCCTAGTAGGCAGGGTATGATCTTAGGACTAGATGTGTGTCAAATATTAATCCGTGAAAAACATTAGAATGACAGGTTCTGTGCCTTGTTTCTATGGCTCTTTGGATTTCAGTCCACCTCACCAGCAGCTGGAGGGCAGTACCATGGCCTTGTCCTCTCAGCAGCCTTCAAGGCTACATATACATAACCCTAAAGCAAGTGCCAGACTAAGTCTTGGTTTTCCAATAATCTCCTTAAGGGGAAGAACAGCGGAAGCCCCAGCTACAAGTACTTCCCCAAATTTAGATTAGGTAACAGATTAGAATAAATTAGCAGGAATAATACACAAGATGTTGCGGAATGGTAGTGGGTAGTCAGGGCAACTCTAAGCTCTTCTTTCTTGTTTCCTGATCAAAGCAGAGTCTAAGTGGTATCTCAAGTCTTGAAGGCCATTGAAATGTGATTATTCCCCTAAAACTACTTTCAATTCTTCCAGCTCCTTCTGGAAAGCTGAATCCTAGGAAGAAAAAGAAAAATCTAGTACTCAAAACCTGAACTAAACTTTTTCCAAACCACTGATCCCCTTTGTGTCCCTCTTTGAGGTCTGCTATCTGTAGTTCTTCACTTTCCCATATAGCCTGGGGCTTATGAACTCTGTCTTCTCCCCTGGGTGAAAGGTATATAAAGGGGTCCTACATGAAGGGGGATCCAAGGGTATAAGACCTCAGAGGAAAATGTGCTTCATTGAAAATGTCACATGATGACTCAATGGTACAACCCAGTACGTCAAAAGCTCTTTAACAGAATTACCTCATTAGTGGCATCTGGCAGCTCCAAGGCCAATTTCATCCACCTTCTAGCTTCAGAATTTTTTCCTAGTTCTCTATAGCACTGACAAGAAATAGCAATGAAACCTGGGAGAAATAACACCAGGAGACTAGAAGGTCATGAGTACATGTGCTTTTGAGAGTTCTGAGAGTGGGTGGGATGGATGCAGTAATGGTACAGCACTTGCCTAACCCGCACTCAGTGCTGGATTTGATCCCCACCATCAAGAACAAAAGAATAGTTCCCAGAAATAGGGAATGTCCTCACTGCTGGACTGACTGCCCAGCATGCACAATGCATTGGGTTCAATTCCCAGTATGCATGCACCCACCCCCAAAATTCCCATAAATACTATTGAGATCTCTGTTGAAATTGGTGAGTTTACCTTGGAAATGTACACCCTTCCTGCTTTGGAAAACCCTGGCTGTAGTTCTTCAGCCTGGAGAAGGGAGAAAAGCATTTCACTAAGAGGCTCCCAAATTCAGGTCATAAGTTCTCCCAGAGGCTGATTTTCCTCACAGAACAAACAAAATTGCCCCATATTAGAATCCCCTCCCATTAGGGGTTCCAGTAATAAATAAGGTTACCTTGGCATTTCTGCCTTCCCCTTCCTGATACCTTTAGGAAGCTCTGGAGAGCATCCTGCACAGTAGCACTGGGAACGCTTTTGAACAAAGCTGTAGCTGTTTTTTCTTCTAGCCAGCCCAGGTGAGAGACCTGCCACCAAAAGATCAGAATAGAAAAAGGTTTTAGGAAATATCTTGCAGAATACTGAGTATTCTATAGTGAAGACAGGGCCAGCCACTACTAAGACAGATATTCAGAGGAAATAGGACCTGAGCCAGACCAAGCTGAGGAAGCTGAGGACCCTGGTCAGTGTTACAGGACACTTAGGACCCTTCTATCAGGCCCTAGAGCACACCTCACCTGGTAGCACCACCTGCCAAGAAGAAAGTGGGCCATAGGGTTTTCTGGCTGAAGAGCAATGGCTTTGTCCACATGTTCCTAAGGGGAAAATATAAACCAAATCAGACCACAGTTGCTCAGGAAAGAGCAGCAGTAAGGTATGGAGGCTGTGGAAATGCCCTTCTAAGGGAACTGGTGCACGCCTGTAATCCCAGCACTTGGGAGGCTGAGGCAGGAGGATCTATGAGTTTGAGGCCAGCCTAAACTACATAACAAGACCCTATCTCAAACAAAACAAAAAAATTTGAGCTAAGGGTACCAGGCAAAGCAGGAGCTCTTGACTAAACTAGAGCAAGGAAAGGAGAAAAAGCTGATTCTCACCTTGAAGCTAAAGCCAATCTGGATACGCTTCTGGATGCCCTCATTCTCAGCCACTTGACCACAAAGCACTGCATACCTAAAGGGAAGCAGCAGCAAGCTCAGGGACAAGGGCTGGGTACTGTGACTGAGAGCAGGTGGTGCTCCACCCATAATCTAGCTGCCCACTTCCCTTCTACCTTCAACCCCTGCTGAAAATACATTTTCACCTGTATATAATTGCTCACAGATCTGCAGTCACTTAGTCGTTAGCAAACACAATATAGGCTTCAAATTCTCCACAGTATTCTACGGATAAAAAACGTGCTCCTCCCACATACAATAAAACTCAAATACATTTTAAAATATTAAGATTTCAGTCAACCTCCAAATTTCCATTTCTTGGTAAGAGTGCAGCCACATGTGTCATAAGAACTTGGAAAACTGGGCTGGTGGGAAGCTCAGTGGTGGAGTGCCTATCTGGCATGAATGAAACCTTGGGTTCAACATCCAGCTGGGGCAGGAAGGGGGGAGCTAAAAGTATTCTAATAATTAGCATCAAGCTGAAAGTGGCTTGAGCACACATACTGTCTTAAGAGCAGACATTAAAAGGGTCTTCTTCATCTTTAAAGTACACAGGTATATCACTGGGACTTGGGAACTAATCAAAGAGGAAGAATACTGCCTGTCATGTTCAAGTTTGAGACCTTGGGTTAAAACACCAGCAACTACCCCCCCCCCAAAAAAAAAAAACCAGTAACAGCCTTACTGGCTCATCCATTCAGTGTCATTCCTAGAAAAAGCTGACATTAAGCATCTAGCCAGGCAAACCTATGTTGCTTTTTCGTGTATTTGCTAAGTATTTGGGGGTAGTCCTATCAGGTACTTTAAGAGGCTCACTTCCATGTTTAATCCAGACAGGTACTCCTCAGGGAGACCTAAGAAAGTACAGACCAGATTTCATTGTTGGTATCCCAGGGAAGTGGTGACACCCTAGAAAGCTACCTGGTCTCTAATAAGATACCTTACAGCGACAGATGGAGAAACACAGCCTCTCACTTAGCTCAGTCTGAGGGCAGAACAAGAGGAAAGGAGCATTTTCACTAAAGCTGATGTTGGAATTAGGCCTAGGATGTGCATTGGTCCTGGCCCATCTCATGCAACTTGGCAGAACTCTATTTCACAGAATCATGGTTCTGATTATTTTGTGGTGCTGGGGGTGGAAGCCAGGACCTCTGAAGGCAAGAGCCCTACCACTAAGCTACTTCTTCAGCCCAGTAAGCTAGTAAATTAACCACTAAACTTACTGATAAGGAGCGTACATCTAGTATTTTTCATGCAAACCAAGCAAAGAAGCCAAAGATGACCACCAGCCAGGGATAGCAGCTCAAGGAAAGAAAAGCTTGTGCAGGACGGGAGCTGAGTTGTCCCAGCACCAAGGAGTCAAGAATCCACAAGTTTTATGGCTAGAATGACTGGCAGTGGAGTGGACAACAGGGTTTCACTATATAGTGCAGACTGGCCTCATACTCCCGAGTGCTGGGATTATGGGCATGCACTACCACGCCCAACAAGTTAGGATGATTCTGACAAAGATAATCAATTCTCCCAGCAGGGGGAAAAAAAGCTTGTATTCAAACCCTGTCTCACCCTGCATCTCCACCAAAATCTTAAATTCTTGACAAGGAAAGGGTTACTAGAGCTCCCCCTCCTGGTTCCTCTGGCAAATGCCTCTGCTTCCGCCCTTACTGGCCCCTCCAAGAGCCCTGCAAGGTGTCATTACCACTGGTGAGATTCAGCACTCTCATCCCCCTTCTCCAGAGCAGCCTCTGCTTCTTCTTTTCCTAAAAGACAAAGGCAAATGTAGAATTAACATGCATTTCCATGCACACTCCACAGAAAGGGCCCCACAAAATGGTCGTTTTGGCTCTCAGCATTCCCTACCCAGCTTTAACTAGTTGAGAAATAGTGAATTTGCACAGAATGAAAAGCAGCATACAACTTCTCAGGGATTATTCCTGCCTCAGGCCACTTCTCTGTCTTGACTCCAGTCTAAATGGCTTTAGCTATGTCACCCCGCCCAGTAAGGACTGAACTATGAACTAGCATTACAAATGTTAGAGGCACCCAACAGTAACCAAACTCTAGGAATCTTTCCAATGTTGTATAAAACTTTAGCCATATGTAGCTGCATGTGCGTTTTATTGGGGAGAAGAGCTCAAGCTTTGGTATAAATCTCAAAAAGACCCAAGCGTGTTATTGCGGCTCTTAGCCAAAACTCCCCAATCATAACCTCCGTGTCCACTCTCCACAGCCGTGTCGAGAATCAAACCCATTCTCATAAGTGTTGGGCAACTATTCTACAACTGAGCTGCTCCCCCAGCTCACATCAGAACCCTCTAACAAGAGCAAGATGGACTAAGATCTGGAGGTGGCTTTTGCTCTCAATCTTTTTAAATCTTAATTTTACTATTACATATTTTCACTACATTGATCACACTCATTATGAAGAATTGATATATTCTTTTTTTTTTCCAGGTATTTTGTCAGTGTTTTGGGGTTTGTTTTGTTTGTGGGTACTGAGAATCAAACTCAGGATCCTGTGCTTGCCAGGCAGGCACTGTACCACTGAGCTATATCCCCAGCTCTTGCTTAGTCTTACCAAGTTTTCTAGGGACTAAAACTTGCAAGCAAACAGGAACACTCCAAAGGTCCTGACAGGATTCCTGTTATGGTTGGTACATTGTGTCAATTTGAGTAGTTTAGAAATTTAATTAAGTGGTTCAGCAGGGGGCCAGGATCCTTACTTTGTAAAACCCTCAGCCTGTGCAAGAGGAGGGCATGTAGATGGTGTGACTGCCCAAGGAAAGGGGAGGGTAGCCTGCTTACAATATAAGAGGAAAAGAGGCTTGTCCCGTCCCCCGTCCATCCGTCCGTCCCCCCCTTTTGCTCTGGCTGCTTTTGCTAGCTGCTGCCTTAGTGTTGTCCCTATGCCATGCCACCCTGCCTTGGAGCCAGCTGATCATGGACTGAAACCTCCACAAACAGTGAGCTAAATAAACCTTTCCTTCCTACATTTTAGGTGCTGGGTATTTTGTCCCAACAACAAGAGAAAAGTAACCAAGACAGATTCCTTATAGCACTGGTGGTGAACCTATGGCACAGGCATTGTTTTTCTTTTAAGACAAAAGATGTTAACGTATGAGTTGTTTTTTAGTAAACTAAAACCTCAGTACTCAGGATTAATTCCAGTGCTGGCACTTTGTGATAAATAAATGAATTTTGGGTTGCAGTTTGGGCATTCAGTCTAAAAGATTCACCATCAAGCATATCAAGGTGGTAACAGCCTCTACACCTCCAGACCATTCATCATGTCTGTGCACAGAAGAAAACATGACGATTAAAACTAAGGGGCCTGGAAAGGAATGTGGAGAAAATAGAACAAATGTAATATGTTGAGGTTGTAATATGTAGGCTACCTAATAAGGGGTGCTATTTATCTTTGCCCTCTTCAACATACTTTTTTTGTGGTGGAAGTGGTTGATAGGTTCTGCTAGCCTGGGGCTTAGCTATCTGTAATATGATACCCACCCAACTTGGTACCAGACAGAGAAGCAACTTATCTCTCCTAGAGTAATTTCTGCGTTCTCCTTCTCATTCCAGAGATAACCCTCCTGCTCCTTTTTTGCATGTGCATGGAGCCCTCTCCATCCCAAAACTCTAACCACCCACAACACCACTGCCCCCAGCAATGTTTCTGTTTTGCACAGACAGATGGTCCTTCAAATCAGCTGTTAATATCATTTTGCCCATCTCCCAAACTCCTCCCCCAGCCAGACCTGAAAAAAGTAGCTTCACTTCTTTGTTCTGACTGAGAGCTCCTGCACCCCTTTGCAGCTCTCCTGTGCCCACATTAAAGGCCTTTCTACCCTTTGTCTCATTATTTCTGCAGCACAGCCTCAGATTGAATGCCAAAAATAGTCAGTGGTGATATAGTGGGGATTGACTGAACTCAGGCCTTCTCGTTGAAACACATTCTGTGCTCTTTTAGAATTTTGTTTTTAAGACAGGGTCTCATGAACTCACTAAATTGTCCTGGCTGGACTCAGACCTACAGTCCTCCTGCCTTGGCCTACCATTGTTGGAATTCTAGCCTCCCAAGTACAGTGGTACCTCAGTTCACGAACTTAATTTGTTCTACAGTTTGGAAAAGATAGCCATGTTTTATTTGTATGGAAAGATGGCTGTGGTCATGTTTGTCACCCAAAGTAGAATTTGCAAAGATTTAGCCAAATGCTTCTGTTTGTGAACCAACTTGTATGCAAACAAGTGTTCTTGAACCAAGATACAGAGGTCACAGGTATAAATTATCAAACCAGATCTAAGTAGTTTCTCATTAGAAACATAGAAGCAAGAATTAAGACAACCAGTTCCTGCCACAGTAGACAGACTGGTGTGGATCATAAATTACCTGAGATCCACAGAATGCTTGCCTCCTGGTGGTCCAGCTTCTAGAGGTAGAATGAAATAAACTTACAACACAGTAAACATTTTGCTTGTTTTTGCAGTGCTGGGGATTGACCCAGGAAGCAATAAACTACATCTAGAGGCACCCCACCTTTTTCTTTTTTTAAAACAACCTTTCTTATTTTGTCCTTTTTGAGATAAGATCTCACTGAGCTGTCTAGGCTGTCTGCCTCAGCCTCCCAGGAAGTTCAGATTACAGGTGTGCTCTTCATGAGCTGCAGGGACTGGTCTTACAGGCTACAGTCTCAGATAATACCTTTAAAGACCCAGATAGTCATCTGGCCTCCCAAAGACTTGTCCAAAGGTGCTAAGCCCAAAAGCCTGCTCAGACAAGGGCTGGCTGTGGACTCCGTCTTCAGGGTTCATGCTGCCTATTAGCACTAAGAAATGAGCCCAAAGCAGGAGGATACCACTAGTGCAAGGCTGGCCTGGGCAACCCATGGAAACCTTGACTCAAAGTAAGAAAGAGCAGAGAATGTGGCTCAGTGGTGGAAAGAGTGCTTGCTAAGCATGTGTTCAATCTGAAGCACCACCAAAAAAATAAGATTTGCTCTTTTGGCTGAGTGTCACTATCATAGGTGGCAAGAATAAACACCTGAGAAGAGGCATGGTAGCCCAGCATCTCAGAGGCTGAGGCAGGAGGATCGCAGTTAGTTCAAGGCCAGCCTGGGTTACAAAATGAATTAAAGGCCAGCCTGAATTACATAGTAAGAACCTGTCTCAAAAAAGGAAAAACAAATAAGCACCTGATAGCCAGGTGTGGTGGTATTTAGCTGGATCCAGCACTTGGGAGGCTAAAGCAGGGCTAAAGACCCTATCTCAAAACTAAACAAAAAGCCAGCCATAGTCACGCCTGCGTATAATCCCAATACTTTGGAAGACTGAGGCAGGTGGACTACAAATTAAATACTGCCTGGGCAACTTCAGAAGACCATATCTCCAAAAAAAAAGGTGCCAATGGGGGCTGGGGATTTAGTTCAGTGACATAAGCACCTGCCTATCAAGCACAAATTCATGAGTTCAATCCCTGGTACCAAAAGAAAAAAAAATGGCCAAGGATATTAGCCAGTGCAAAACCTTAGATTCAATATTTAAAATTAATAAATTTTTAAAGCACCATATAAAATGTAGCAAAAAGAGCTAAGAAGTGACTGATCCATTTTCTAAGAAAAATTGATGTGATATAGAATCTCATCATGTCCAATATAAGAAATGATTATGAAGACTCAAACCAAAATTCCATTTAATTGTCTTAAAGACTGTGCTCTACAGAAAGCCTTACTAATCTCCAAAATGGTGAAGTTGAGTTTAGAAAATTTATTTATTTTGGGTACCAGGAATCGAACTCAGGACTTGGCACTTGCCAGGCAGGTGCTGTGCCACTGAACTACATCCCCAGCTCTGGGTTTAGGAAATTTAATTCTGAGGATATTCAATGCAAAAACTTCAAATTTCCATGTTATGGGTCTACCTGTGACAAAATGTACTGTGGCCAAAAAGTGGCAGACTATAATTGAAACACGACTACTGATGATTATTTGCTTTGTCTGTTTTGTGTTATTCCCAATAAAAAGTAACTCTTAGGGCTGGGGATTTAGCTCAGCGGTGTAAGTGCCTGCCTAGCAAGCGCAAGGTCGTGAGTTCCATCCCTGTCACCAAAAAAATTTTTTAAAGTTTTAAAAAGTAAGTCTTAGATACCAAAGTTCTCTTATGCTCAGGTCTGCCAAATTCAGATGATGGAAATTGTAACACTTGAGGTTTTGGGGCTGGCTTTGGGTTTGGTTTGGTTTGGTTCGGTTTGTTTCTTTTGAAGAGTCTCACTATCTTGTTGAAGCTGGTCTTGAACAGTGCTAGGAGGTATACGCCACTACCACAACCAGCTCCATAACCCTAGAGGTATAGACAGATGACTTGAAAGTAGTCAGTAAATTGATTCCAGAAAGCAATGGAAAAAATAGAGAAAAGCCTTGCCAGTCTGTCTTCTTCATAATATCTTTATTTTTTTATTCATAATATCTTTTTTAGAAATGTAAAAATGGCCAGGTGTGGTGGCTCACGCCTATAATCCCAGCACTCGGGAGGCTGAGGCAGGAGGATTGTTGCGAGTTCAAGACCAGCCTGGGCTACAAAGTGAGCTCAAGGCCAGCCTGAACTGCATAGAGAGATCCTGTCTCAAAAAAAAAAGTAAAAATGCTAGAGAAACACAAATCTGAATTGGAAAAGGTAGTACTAGAAAAACTACAGGGGCTAAAATAGGTACTAATGGTGAATTAAGCTGCTTAAATATGAACTACCAGTCCGAGAATTTGGTTGGGTGGGGGGCAGTAATTAAGCACCTTTTATTAAAGCTTCCAGGGATTTTTTGAGGATCTGTATCAATAAGCACTGAGCTCAGTAGTGTCTTTCTCCCCAACAGAATTCTGTAAATGCTAAGGGCATTAATCTTGAGGTATTGTCAGATTCTTATTATCAGACTCAGTAACACTTGTAAGGCTGAGAAAGGAGATGGATCCACTTGAGATAATTACATTCAGATAATCAACTGTACCATCCACCTGGAGTCCACCAGCAGCCCCTGACACAGGTTGTGGCTGGCAGGTCACAGGATTTTCTGCCTGACAAGGCACAGCCCTAAGCCTGGTACAGGTCAGATGCACCCTCACCCCAGAGCAGACATAGGCCACAGACTTGCTCAGTGGACTTCGGTCTACACAGCTTCTCCCAGGTGCTGCCTTTGTGTGCCCCAGTGACAGTTCTAAGAATGCCTGTCCCATAGGCACCCTAACTGAAAAAGCTTCAGTTGAGGAGGTTTTATGGTTGGGAAGTGAAAACAAAGCCATGTCAGTGTGATTCTGTTACTCCTTGAATACTCATGTACCTGGGTCAGTCACCAGGATGTGAAGATGAGCAGGCCAGGCCGCATCCAGAGGTGGAAGCAAGGGTGGGGGAAGCCAACATCCCAGCTGTGGTGCTCTGGGCCCCAGCACATGGGATGGCTGCAGCTCTGTATAGTCAGTCCCCATCCCACCAGGAGCCTGGTGGTACCTACCATTCAGTGCATACGACTTCTTCTCACTCGTCTCCTCAGTGAGCTCAAACATGTCACTGTAAGCCCGGGCCAGGCGCCAAAGAAAGTCTTGCCGGCTTCCATACTGCAGACCCAACAGAAAGGAGTGAGACCCTTCTTCCTAAGCCATGGAGAACGGAGCCCTGGCCTTCCCCGATTGCACAGGTCTGCACTTCCCAGCCAGTGGGTTGGTCATTGTCCTGAGGCCAGCAGTTAAGACAACCCTCCCACCTTGTGACTCCCTACACTCAACTAACTGACAACACAGTCCCTAGCCTGTGCAGTTAGAGGGAGAGCTTTCCGGCCCAAAACTGCCAGGAGGGCAGCTCAATCCAACAGCATAAACTAAGGCACCGTCTACTGGCACATGGCAGGAGGGCAAGAAATGGCCCAAGAAAAGAATTCTAACGGGAGGATGGGGGTAGCATAAATTCCGTCAGCCTGGAAGGAATTGTGACACAGTGACTACACAACTGTCCCTGTGGTAGAAACTTTAGTTTGTGCCTCAAGGAAAGCAGAAGGGAAAGTATGCTTCCAGCAATCCCTCTCCGAGCACCACAAAGGGCGCCAGTCCTGCCAGGGCAAGGAAGCTCAGGGCAGCCAGGGCACTGTCCCCAGGGCCCATGCCAGCTCACAGAAGAGGAGGCAGCCCAGGAAACACACACACAACCAGCGTGGGGCCCCCGTTGCCCTTCCCTGTTGCTCTCCACATCAGGAACACATGGGCCTGCCTTCAGTAGGGGTCAGGAGATAAGAGAGGGAAGCGGAGCCTCACCGCCAGTTTGTTGTTGAGCAGCAGCTGAAAGCCCTCCCGCTTGCTCTGGTCACCGCCTTGGTGTAGCTCATCAGCCTGGCGCAGGAGGGCCAGCTCGTCCTCATCCGCGTCCTCTAGGATACTAGTCGCTGGGTCCAAAGCTGCCTCCACCTCCAAGTCCAGAGAGTCCTTTCTCCCCATCTTCACAGTCTCACAGCTCACTTCATCTTCCCCATCCTCACTCTCCCTGTCAGAGTCCCGCTCATAGTCAGACTCAGCATTGGCTGTCATGTAACTGGCAGAGAAACATGTGTGACAGGTCAGAGAAGGGGGTTATTCCGCTCCAGGCCTCTAGACTGACCCTCCAGCCTTGGAGAGGGGCTGTGCATGGCGCTGCTGTCCAGTGCCTCAAACAAGCATTCATTTCCCTGCCTTAGGGTGGGAACAGTGAAAGCTTCCTGTGGGAACTGCGGTCTGGGAAAATGGCCAGGAAGGGGAAGACCATCCACACAGCTGTGGCTCTGTGCTGTCAGGGTCAATATGGAAACCCTTGCTTACCTACCACTAAATCCGCCAGAAAAGGAAAAGCAGGAAAGCTATTTACAAAAGATTGCTAGTAGGTAGGTGTGGTGCTATATGCCTATAGTCTCAACACTAGCCAGCTTCGTCAGGAGGATCAAACTCAAATTCAGCCTGGGCAATTAAGACTATGACCCTATCTTAAAAAAAAAAAAAAAAGAAGAAGACAATTAAAGGGCTGGGGAAATAACTCAGTGTAAAAGTCCTGGATCAATCTCATCTTGCAGGGGAAAAAAAGTGTTCCCAGTAGACCTGCTGATAGAAGGTAGTTATTCTTCTATTTTTTAATATTATAAAATTGCTTCAGCCAGGTGTGGTGGCACACACCTGTAATCTCAGCCCTCAGAAGGCTGAGGCAGAGAGATCACCGAGAGTTCAAGGCCTTTCTAAACTATGTAGCAAAGCCCTGTCTTTAAAAAAAAAAAAAGAGGGCCAGGGATATAGCTCAGCAGCACAGCACCTGCCTGGCAAGTGCAAGGTCATGAGTTCAATTCCTGGTATTAAGGGGAAAAAAAAACCATCCAACCCCCTGCCCCATCACAGGTGACTGTCAGCCCTGCCCTGTTCCTGTGGTCTTGGGTGCTCCAAGCAGTGAAGGACCCACAAGTTTCCATGGTTAACCATTTTGGCTCCCACTGACTCCCAAAATTTGTACAACTTCTTCAAATCAAGGACCTAGAAATGTACATTTCATCATGGGCAGAACTGTGACCTCTCTTGTTCTTTCCTCGTACAATTTTCAATCCAATCCCTCATGCCAGGGACCTAACTCCTTGGGTTGGCACAAACATGTCTGTTAGGTCTCAGGGCCCATTACCAACTCCTTCATCCTAGCTAGGTGTTGTGCCAGGTGCCTGTGATCCCAGTACTCAGGAAGATGAGGCAGAAATTTCATGAGTTTAAGGCCAGCCTGGGCTACACAGTAAGATCCTATCTCAAAAACCAAAGCAAAATAACCTACTTCATCTCTCCTTTGCTACCAGATGTGTCAAATATTAATTTCACTTTTGCACCCTTTTCTAACACCTAATTTTTTTACCCCTTTCTCTAACAAAGCCTATGGATGTATCTCTTGGCCCAGAAAGATTAGGTGAATTGAACAGAAATGGGCCAGTTCTGCTAGTCCTTGAGAATACAGATGATAAGATCAGACAACCAGGCAACAGTCGTCCCAAAGGAAGGACCAGGGCTGTGCGTGAAGGCTTCACTGCTTTGGCTGGGAGTGGAACTCCACAGCGGACCTGCACTTAGTGTAAGGCCCTGCGTTCAGTCCCGGCACCAAAATATCAAAGGTTTCACTTGCTTCAAGACCTGCCTGAACAGTAATCAAACCCAGTATTAGTCACAATGGTATTAACAAGAAAAACAAGAGTTCTTTACTTTTAATTTCCTTACAAAAGCAAATGGGGGCCAGGGATATACCTCAGCAGCACAAGCACCTGCCTGGCAGGCACAAGGTGTTGAGTTTGATCCCCAGTACTGGGGAAAAAAAAAAAAAAAGCAAACAGGAAGAGGCAGGAAAAATATAATAGGGCAATGGATCAGGCTGAAGTTGCTCAAGGGCAATGCACAGAACACACTGTGCCACTCAAGCCACAGGCCTTGCCTGGGCAGAGCTGCAGCAACTTCATCAATGGGAGAATTGCAAAGCTTACAGGCTGCACCTTCTTAGGAAAGTGCTGGGTGCACTGACAACCAAGCCATACCTTCGACTACAAAGCCCCAAGCCTCTGGGTCAGCATCGGGCTAAATCCACCTCGCTATCCTTGGCTTCACCAGAGGACTGTTAAGAGGATTACATGAAGAAATACCTCTAAAATGCTTAGCATAATTGTCTCAGAGGAAGTAAAGAATAAATGAGAGCTGGTGCAAAGCCCACCCTGCATGGCTGGATTTAACTTTTAGTTTCACGTGCAAGTTGACTAAATCAGTCACTGACCTGGCATGAGCCTGGCTGCTGTCTAACCTCATCTTCTCGAGGAGAATGGTCAGCATAGGGCACCAAGGAAAGATCAGACTTGACCTCATGCAGGCAACCTGGATAACTGGACTAGCTGCAGATAACAGCTTCAGAGTGTCCCTGGGACCAGAGTTTCAAAATGGTGCCAGTGGTTTAAAATGGAAAGACCCTAACGAGTATGTAGCACATGCCTGTAATCCAGCAGCTTGGAAGGCTGGAATAGGAGGATCACAAGTTTTGAGTCCAGCCTGGTCAACTTGATAAGACACTGTCTCAACATAAAAAATAAAAAGGCTGGAGATGTGGCTCAGTGGCAGAGCAGAGCAACCCCTGAGTTCAATCTAAATACTAGGAAAAAAAAACTTTTTTTTTGGTACCAGGAATTGAACTCACAACCTCGCACTTGCCAGGCAGATGTTTACACTGCTAAGCTGAATCCCAGGCCCCATAGGAGGCTTGCAGAAGGTGGCCCCACCTCACAATGAGGACTAAGGTCAGACATGCTGAGCCACTGAGGACTACCCAGGTGCAAGGGCGTATGGGCAGGGTCTCCCACAAGGAGAGGGCAGCTTTCCAACAGGGGAGCATGCTGCGTGAAAACAGCAAACTCACAGAACAAGGCTTACAAAGTCCTTGTGAGAACACTGGACAATTCTCAAACTACTAAAAATGTATTATAGTAACTATGGGAAAACCAAAATAAGGAAAATAACAGATACAAGCAGTAACCACTGGAAGCATTTCCATTTCTCTAAATGGCATAAACTGCATGTGATTTCTCTTCCAGCTGTTCTGATTTATTCACACCCTCGCAGTAGCTTGGTTTCAATTTCCATTGATAAGTGCGACCTTTCCCAAAACTCACAAGTGCCTCCAGCAGAGAAGACTCACCCGCCTTCACTCTCAGCGTCTGTAAACGCAGCTCCCGTTGAGGCAGTGAAGTAGACGGAGCTGGAGCCGGTGGAGTCGCTCCTCTCCCGGGCAAAAGGGAACCTTCGCCGCCGAGCCACTCGCTGGCTCTCTTCCAAGTGGGATCTGGAAAGCAGATCCCATTCCAGAGGTACCATTAGGCCTCATCCAGCCTGTCTTTTCCCTCACTATTCCTCCTCCTTGTTCCAAAGCCTCAAGCAGAAAAAAACCCTGGGGCTCTACCTCAGAACAGTGAGAAAAGGAGCCCCTGGCCCAGCCTGCATGGCACAGCAGAGCAGACTGAATGGAAAAAGTTTCAATTCCAAGGCAGCAAGGAACTTGCACATAGTGAAGAACCAGGTATGTGTGGCACCTACCCCACCCCAATTAGCTCAGGAGCCAAACATTGGGTTTCCTAGCGACAGAAAGCTGAGGCCAGAGCACACCACAGCCAAAAAAGCTGAGGAGATGTCATAGGATGGGAAGCAAAGGAGGACAGGGGCTGCATTACTCACCGCACCTCCCCAACAATCTCCCCAGCAAGTCCCTGCAGGCTGTTCCTCAGTTCCTCCACCTCTCGCCGCAGGGCCATAAGACTGTTGGACACAAAGTCCAGGCGGTCCAGCACCTTCTCCTGCCCTGTCTGCGGAAGGCTGGGCAGCACTGCCGCATCTCCAGCCGCACCTGGGATGGCCCGAAACGGTATCACTGAAGGAAGGAAGCAGGGATACCCAGGGGCGAGAGTGAGAAAAGGGCTCACTGGAGTCCCAGAACACTTGCTTCTCACTGGAGATCAATGATGAAGAGGACCTTGAAGCTTAGACAGTACATGTTCACAGCAAGCCTGGTAATAAGTCCCAAAGACTACCCAGAAAAAATTAAAGTCCCAATCTCTAGGCAAGAGCCCTCTGCTCTTCCACACCAGGGCTCTGCAGGACTGCTGTTCATGGCAGATAAAGTAAACTGCTTACAAGGGTGTGGTACCTGGAAGACACGACAGCTGCTACAGTAAAAGGAAAACCTGTACCTGAGCTCAGTGCCAAACGCAGGGAGTCAATACCAACTGCACGGCAACACTAACGCTCAACTCGCTCTGCTCTCACTTCACAAATAATAAAGAAAACTCCACTTCTCTTGATAACTTCACTGAGTATTCTCTAGAGGGTAAAAAGAGCAGGGACAGTTACCAAGAATGGGCACATTGGAAAAAAACCATCCCAACTGTCAAGAAAACACCATTACCAAGCCCACCAACCCAACCCTGAGCTGAGCTCCTGGTGAATGTCAACAGGGAAATGCTAGTAGTGTGAAGGACTTAAGGTGACTAGACTAGAAAAATGGAAAAACAAGACAGAAATCAGGAAACCAAGACCCACAGAACAGACAAGCACAAATCCCTTGTTAAAGGGAACCTGGGCCAGACTACAGTTATCCCGCAGTGTTCGAGAATGTGGAACAAGCGCTCTGCCTCTACCTCTCACCTTGGGAATGTGGTCACTTGGTCCTAACCTCAGAACAAGGCAGATGACTACTGAGAAATGACAAAACAAGTGAACAAAAGGGAGGGAAGGTACATGTACTAATTCCCCACAAGGAACGTAAACGTTATGTATCATAAACATGTATTAATTTTTAAAATGACATTAAAAAAAAAAGGAACACACATAAATGCATTATCAAATGCTGACCATCAGCTACAATCCACGGTCATAACCTGGAGGACTCTTCTACAGCTAAGCTATCTGATATTGGTAGTCAGAGAAAATATTAACTTCCAACTGTTTTGAGGTGAGACATTCTAAGTGATCCTCCAGCAAACAAAAACAGGAGCAGCCTGCTTTGTTTAAATGAGTTAACGTGAAGATTCTGTCACAATGCACAACTCATTTCAGCTGTAGCTGCTGGCTGCCAGCCACATTCGACTTCAGTAATGTGAGTGCTCCCAGCCCTGCTGTGGAAAGTACATGGGCCAGGTGACCAGGCCCAACCATGCCACTTGCACTGATAACCTCAGGAAATTTACACAATTTTCTTGAATATTTCTTCAGAAGAGGGATATAAGGCTTGGATTAGTCTCCAAGTTCCCTTCAAATTTTTATGTGTAATTTAATACATAAACCTCAAGATTTTTAACTTCTACAGGAATATTTTTTTCCCTTCTTTTGGAGTGATTCTCTAACTACAGCCTTTACCTAATGGCTTTACCCAATTTTGTGGCTTCAATGCACACACAGCATTACTGTGGTCAGAACCAAAAGTGAAAGTTGGACAATCTTCCTAATATACTGCATTCCTGGGATTACACAGAAAGAGTATAGAAAATGAAAACGGTTTTTCTTTTCAGTAAGTCCCACAGGGTCAGCTAAAGGCGACCCGATCCCAGGCCCATCGATCAGCCTCGTACCCTGGCATCCGGCCTCTGACGTCTGCTCGTAGTCCAAGAAACTGGGCAGGCTCTGGCTGCGGCCACGGCGCTGGGTCCGTTTCCATCGCTGGGTGTAGAGGACGCACAGGAACCCGAGGGCGGCGGCGGTGCCCAACAGCAGCCCCAGCCCAGCGCGGGCGCCGCCCAGGGCCCCCAGTCTAGACATGATGCACCTGCTGCTGCGGAGCCAAGGAGATGCGTGAGCCGGGGGTACCCACTCCGGACATCGCCCCTTGCTTGCCACATCCCGAGCGCCCACGAGTCCTACCCCAATCCACGCCTTCAGGTTCTGCCAGCCCCTGGTCGCGACCACCGCGCGGCTGCCCAAACCTGCTCCCACACATCCTCGACCTGAGCACAATCCGGTCCCGAATCTTCCCCACGTCTGGCCTCACTCAGCACGCTGCAGACAACGAACTCGCCGTCCTGGCTTTAGATTCCTCTTCCCTCACGCCCGGCCCCCGAAGCCGCTCTGAGCCGGCAGCACGTGAACTCCAACTCACGCAGCGGCCGGCCACCATGGCAGCAGAACCGCCTCCGCCTCACACTGTCAAAGACCGTGACGTCATTGAACTGCGCCACCCGCTCCGCTCAGGCAAGAGGGCGCGGCGAAATGACCTCACGGGGTCCCACCTCCCACCGCGTTCCTGGGTGTTCAAGGCACCGCCTGAGGGTGGAGTCAAAGGAGGGAAGGAAACTAGCCGAGAGTCCCGGAAGCGCTAAAAGTTAGAAAGGGCGGGAGGTTTGCAGTGAACTCTACGCTCTGGCCGCAGGAGGTGGTTTCCCTCCAAGTACCGAGGTCATCTGCTGCGTCTGAGGTGCTCCGCGTCGCGCGTGCTTCCCCCTCGCTTCCGCCTGCAGACAGCGCTTCTCTCCCGAACAAGCCCTCACCCCACATTTCCTAACACTGGCTCAGCTCAGACTTTCTTTCATTTCGGCTTGAGTTAATAGCGTCAGGATCTTCCACATAAACTACTCACTGACCGGCAGATCAGTGAGAACAAGTACGTGGTTATGCACAGAATGTCCCTGCGACTGGTTCTCGCCGCTCACGCAGCTCTTTCGTAGGGCTGGGGTGTCTCAGGGCAGAGTGCACGGAGCTCCGGGTACCACCCCAGCAGTCTTCCCAGAACACCCCTCGATTGTACCAAAAAGTAGTTCCGCTGGGCTCGGGTGCGAACCTCTGTAATCCTAGCTACTCGAAAGCCTGAGACAGGGGATTTAGTTCAGTGGCACAGCGCCTGCCAGGCAAGCACAAGGTCGTGATTCCCGCTACAAAAAAAAAAAAAAAGGCCGAGACAGGCAGACTTATATACCAGTCTAGACAATTTAGCAAACCTTGTCTTAAAGTAAAATCAAATCGGGCGTGGTGGCGTACTCCTGTAATCCCAGCACTTGGGAGGCTGAGACCATCCTGGGCTACAAAGTGAGCCCAAGCCCAGCCTGAACTGCATAGCAAGACCTTGTCTTTAGATAAATAAAATTATGATGTCAATTTCTTAAAATCCCTAATGCATATGCATAGAAAACATTGGGGCAGGGGCAGTGCTAGTAATGACAGTGGAAGTATCTAGACCAATCCTCCCAAGAACCTTGACTAGATCCTATATTTATCTTTTCATTGTGAGCTATATGCTCTTAATACACTTATAATATTGTAAACGAAAATGCTGAGGTACCCACCCCACAGTCTAGAAATACAACTTCAATAACCCTCTAAATTTAATTTAAAAATGAAATTCAGTAAAAATCCTTTGAGAAACATGAGATATTAATTATGATTTTTTTGGTGATGAAAAAAGTGTTTTGTTTTGTTGAATCAGTGTCTTGTTGCGTTGTCCAGGATGGCCTCAGATTTTTAATCTCCTGCCTCAGCCTCCTGAGTCGCTGGGAGTACAGGCATTCACCTTGTTCAGCTATAAAAAATGTTTTAATATGCTTTCCCTATATTTTTCTGTAATAAACATGTATGGCTTCTGTAATAAGAAAACATGGTCACTTTAATTTTCAAGGAAACAAAACATTTCTTCTGGGAAACCTTCCCTGACCTCCCACCTCAACAGAATTCATCTCTGTCTTCACTCTTGAGACAGTTACCTCCGTGACATGGTAATGGTTTGCTTTCTAATCTGACTGCGCTCACCCTATCCGAGTGAGGTCCATGCCAGCTACATCGCCCCAGTCCCGGGTTCCTAATGCAGCCCCTATAGGAGCCTCCATAAACCCAGGAAGGCAGGTGTTTCGGGGCTGCTTGAGCCAAAGGAGACGCTCGGCTGCAAGACAGTTTCCCCTGTCTGCTGGGGAAAGCAGCTCTCTGACTGCCCGATGGTGGTGAGAGCCGCGGACAGCCGGACAGCCGGGCAGCCTAGGCAGGGAATTCATTTCCCCCGGATATTAAAGATGCTATCTGCCCCGCAAGGCGGTCAGCGGCGAGGCGGGAGGTTCAGAATGGAGCTCTTTATCTCTTAGCGGCGCATGTTACGCTTGCGAACGCAATGCAGCCCTGCCGCTGAGCTGTGCCTGCCCTCCTGTCTCCTTCCTCCCACTCTGTGTCCCAGCCTGAGGCGTGAGCAGAGCAGAGAGAGTGGCAGTTCAGGGTCTCAGATGATGGCCTTTCTCTTTGCATCCACTTCAAAGATTTGCACGTTTTTTAGAAAACTTTATTTCTTAAACTTGTTCATTGTTTTTCCAATAATGGGAATTGAACCCAGGGCTTTGCACACCCTAGACCAGTGCTCCAATACTGAGTGACATCCCCAGACTTTTTTAAAATTTTAAGATAGGGTGTCACTATGTAGCCCAGGTTGGCCTTGAACTTTTGATCCTCCTACCTCAGCCTCCCAAGTAGCTGGGATTACAGGCGCACCACCACACCTGGTTAAACACTGTTCTTATTAAAAAATTTGTGACTACAAAAGAATATTTATAACACATGCATAAAGATGAAGAGTATGTTTATAGCCAGGCATGGTGACATGTTTCTAATCCCAGCACTCAGGAGGCTGAGACAGGAGGATGACCGCTGGTTCAAGGCCAACATGGTCTACACAGTGAGTTGAAGTCCAGTGAAACCCTATCTCAAAAAACAAACAAAAATACAGTTGTAATCCCTTGCACTCACCTCTTGGTATGAAAAAAAGACCAGAAGGTAGGTAACACCTTCTTTGCAGAGGTAACAGCTCCCTGAATATTGTATTTTCCTTTCTTTTTGTGTGTGTGTGTGTGTGTGTGTGTGTGTGTGTACTGGGGATTGAATCTACAACTCTTTGTACTGAGCTGTATCCACAGCCTGTTTTTTAAATTTTGTTTAATTTAGGGTATGAAGGATTTTATTTCTTTTTTTTTTTTTTTTTGAGACAGGGTCTCACAATATAGTGCAGGTTGACCTCAAACTCACAGATTCTCCAATTGCTGAGATTACAAGCTTGTGCCAATACATCAGCCTCTTTTATTTTTTTAAAACAGTCTCTCTGGGTTGGGGATTTAGTTCAGTGGCATAAGCAACTGCCTGGCAAACACAAGGTCATGAGTTCAATCCCTGGTACTGCCAAAAAAAAAAAAGACAGTCTCTCTGACTTATCCTGGTTGGACTCAAACATAAGACTATCCTGCCTTAGCCTTCTAGAATGCTAGGATTATAGGATTCCCTACTTTTCTTTAGGGCTAGGGTTAGGGTTTAGGTTAGGGTTTAATTTGATCACATAGTTTAAAAAAAAAAAAAGGCACATGATGATGGAAGCAACACCAAAGGGCTTTTCGAAATAAAGTTGGGAAGCCATTAGGAGAACAGAACTTGCATCTGAAGCTGCTGCCCAGGAAGGTGAATCGGTCACCACCATCCTTTGGCTGCCTCTGGAGTGACCAGATAATGACAGTGTGTTCAGAGCCTGGAGACAGATGCGTATCAGGAGGTTATGAGGCTCCTGTTTACATCGCCACTTGGCTGATCCAGCATTTCCTTTGTCCTCTATGGGCCACAAAGCCCACCCACCTGGAGGAGCTCTTGCATTCTTTTCCAACTTCAATAGAAGTTTCTCTCCAAACAATTTAATTATTGCTATGGTTTGGATGAATGTCCCCGAAGGCCCAGATGTCACAGCCAGGGTGGCTCTGTGAGGGATTGTGAGTCTTTTAGCAGGGCCTAGTAGGAGGTTCTCAGGTCACAGCAGTCTGCCCCCATGCCCTCCTGCAAGAGGCCTAGAGCGAGGGCACCACCCAGTCTTGGATTAGAACCTCCTGACAAGCCTTTCTCTACTCCAGTGACAGTCTGTGAAGCTGACTAATGTCATGAACTGGTGGTGACTTAAGAGCTCCTGGCAACATCAGCTCCACTTGCTCCACTTGCTTGAGCCTGTGTCTCCCAAATGGTGACTCCCAAGTGCCCCCAGTGTTCTCTCACACTTAACAGTTTCAAAAATTTTACAATTTCTATTCTTTGACAGTTTTTAAATTTCCAAACAATATTCTGTCAATTGTCATCTTCAGACAGGCTATCGTATGTACCCTATGTAGCTCAGGTTCGCCTTGGACTTGCAGTGATCCTCCTGCTGTTACTAGGGTTCTAGGGTGCTATGGGCCCCTTCTAGAGATTCATTCCAGGCTCTGGTTGTCCTGTACAAAGAATTAGACAGGAGAGGTGCAAAAGGTAGCCAGGTTTTACATTTATTAAAGGTAGGAAAGAAACATGCTCTACAGAGTGAGTGCGGGCCAAGTAAGGTTGGGAAAGGGGCGTACTCTGCAGAGAGAGACCCGGCCACTAACAGAGCTCACGGTGGTAGCGGCCAGTCTTCTGTGTCCCGTACTTCTCAGGTTGAATGGGATCTATGCCATCCTATCAAAAGCCTGCTTGATTTCCACCAGAAGACTCGAAGACAGCACTTTCTGACTGATTCCAGGTGTGGGTCTTGGAAATTATTCTGTGCATGTGTCCTGGATCTCGGTGCCTGACAGGCCACGCCCCTCCCCAGCCTGCTGGTTTAAGCCCTGATCTCCCACCCTACGGCCTCAGCCTCCCCAGTGCTGGGAATACAGGTGTGTGCAGATGTGGGGAACCACAGAGACGACTCTCCTTGAAAAGAGGAGCAACTGTCTCCATTTTAGAGAAACTTGGCCCTATCTCCGTTATTGATATGTACCCAGCTGCCTAGGCTATTTCTTTGTCCCTTCAGTTGGCTTTAAGCAGTGTAGATGAGGCTGGTTGAGGAGCCGATGTGTAATCTCTGAAGCAAGGTGACAGGTCAGTGTTACCAGCTCAGTGACTCCCCAAATATATGATGGGGCCTGGCGGGATGGAGAGACCGGCTCCATGCTGCTGGCTGGGACCGAGTCTCCAGAAAGAGGCTGTGACTTCCAGGGCAAAAGGATTGTAATCAGGACTGAAGCGCCAACCCCAGATTATGAGCTACCACCTCAGCTGCGTTATGCAGAGCGCGCTCTCTGCATCTCCTGCCCTCTGGGTGTCACAGAGGTGATCTCAGACCTCCTACCTAGCGCGGCTCATGTAGTCACTGCAGTCATGTATTTCCCGCCATTCTCCCTGTCACTCATCCCGAGCCACTCCCCTCATGGAGAATTAATAAAACCTGGGTTGGGCTCTCAGTCGGAACCTTTGTTCAGGTGAACACCATCTTGGCTGGATTTAGGACCCCCCTTGGCTCCCCACCACTGTATGTATGTCTCAATGTCTGTAATCTCGCCTTGGGTTGCACCGGAAGTGGTAGATTGGAATTTACTCACTAGAATTCCAATAACTTCTCCTTGGGATTACAACTATAAACCTTTCTGGACCCTGATGAAGACAGGAAAGTGTTCTCTATATGCAGAAAGATTTGCTTTTTCACTAATTTCAGTGCTATAAAGTTTCCATTGTATGAATCTACCAAAAACATTTTCTTTATCTCTTTTTTTCCCCTTCTTTTTTGGAGACAGTGTCTTGCTGTGTTACCCAGGCTAGTCTCACACTCAGGCTCAAGTCACCCTCCTGCCTCAGCCTCCTGAGCAGGTGGTACTACAGGCATGCAATACTATGCCCAGCTACTAAAAACTTTTTATCTAGTCTACTTTCAGTAAATACAGAGGCTGTTTCTAGACTTCTACCAGTTATAGCGCTGCCTGGGTCCTTGAGAGGCTCATTATGAGAGGTTCAGCTTTAGCATGGGGATCCATATTGGTTGTATCAGTTACACCAATGTGCAAACCTAACAGTGACGTCTTAGTTGTTGGGCATGATCAACACTAGACTTTTTTTTTTAAGACAGGGGGTCCCCAGCTTGGTCTCAAACTTTGGGGCTCAAATGACCCTTATGCCTCAGCCTTCTGAGTTGCTTAACACTATAGATGCAAACCTCCACCTGGCAATATTTACCATTTTTTTAAAAACAATATTTTGGTGCTGAGGACTGAACCCAGTCACCTTGGCTAGGCGAGCCCTGTACCACGGAGCCACATTCCAAACCCCGACGCCTGAAAATTTTAAATTGTTCTTCTTTTTTGTTAATCTGTACAGCAGTATCGCATCACAGTATAAAATGTGGCCGAATTTTCTAGTGCTGCTGAGGCCCTTGGCACAGTGCCTAGTCACGTTGCTTGCCTATGGTTTTTCTATAGCGTTGGCTTATCTTTTCTCACTGTTTGTATGACTTCTTTATGGGTCATGGCCATGAATCTTGGGCCATTTTCACAAGTTCTTTGTCGAGCATGAATGTGAACCTTCTCTCTCTCATGAAATTGTTAGTCCAGGGTAGAGGGTAGGGTGGGAACCACACAGGGCCTTTAAGGGCCAGGACTTCTACTTCCTTTACCTCTCCCAAGTCTGTCATGGAGCTGGGTGGCCTGTAAATACCCCTGAAGGAAGTGTAAAGGTTTCCAGGGCCTGCGGGGTGAGGTAATGGAGTATTTTCATTTTATTTTGCTATTTAGGGAACCACACCTTCTAAGGCAAATAAGGTTTGTTGAGCTATCAGGATCTTCCCCCCACCCCCCGCCCACCAGGGATCGAACTCAAGACCTCGCGCTTGCCAGGCAGGTGCTTAGGCCATTGAGCTAAATCCCCAGCCCAAGCTGTCAGGTTTTGAGGCAGCCATATGCGGGTGGGGACCCGGGCCATGAACTCTCCACCTTCTCTTTGGTGGCTGGTGCGGGGGAAGCTGTTCACCTGCCGCAGGTGTCTTCTTGTACCTCCTGCGCCTGCGCCTCCCAAGGGTGAGGCGTGGATTCTATCGTGGAGTCAATCCAGACTGGCACCGAGCAGAGCATAGGGCAGAAACTCGAGGCTTCGCTGCTGCGCTAGAAATTAGTCCCTGGGGGAACCGTGCCATGAGCCAGGGAGAGCATCTCAGCCTCCGCTTAAAGAATCTCTGAGAAGGCCGGGAGTGATGGCTCACGCCTGTAATCCCAGCAGTAGGGAGGCCGAGGCAGGAGGATCCTTGCGAGTTCAAGGCCAGCCTGGGCTACAAAGTGAGTTCAAGACCAGCTTGAACTACATGAGACCCTGCTTCAATAAATAAATAAATCTCTGGGAAAGGTGTTCAGGCGAGAGGAAGTGGGTTCCGCTAAAGATGTCGCGGCGTCCCTAAGCAGGTGGCCCCTGGCCTGGAGCAGCTTTCGCCCTCCGCTCGGCCGCAAGGAGACTGGCGGGGCGGGGGGGGGGCAAGACTTGGAGGTGCTGCAGGAAAGGGGCGCTGGGTCAGCATCAATCCCGTCCTCTTGGATCCCTGCCCCGCACACCCTGTCCCAGATCACTCCACCAAGCCCACAGGTGGACCCGGGGTCCAAGTCCGCTGCTGGGACCGCAGGGGAGGGCGGAGCCTGCGAGCGTCACGGCGCCGCGTCTGATTGGCCAGCGCGGGGGGCGGCACGGGAAGGGGGCGGTGCCGGGGGGGGAGGCGAGCCCGTGTAACGGGACCCGCGGCGGCAACTGCACGAAGCTGGTGTCCGGCGCCGCGGAGCCCAGAGCCCAGGGCCGCAGGGGAGCCGGGCGGGACGCGAGCCATGCCCTACCTGCTCATCAGCACCCAGATCCGCATGGTGAGTACCCGCCCCTCCAGGAGGCCCCCGCGGGACAAGGGCGGCCGGAGCGGCCCTGGGCCGGGTCCCAGGCGACACGCCCTGCACAGGGAGGAACTAGGGGACTCGGGGAGCCCTGGCCTCCCACGTGCTGCACAGTGCCCTCCTGGGGCCGCTCCACGGCCACGAAGGGCATTACCTGAGACCGGAGGTATAGTAAGGACAAGGAGCCGCAAAGCGCCGGACGCCCTGGCCGAGTCCCCGGCCACGTCCCCCGGGAGAGCTGTCCCGGCCTGCTTGGAGGAGGGAGAGGGAGGACAACACCAGGAGCCCAGGACTCAGACTGTTCTTTGGCAAATGAAGGTGCTGGGTGACTGGGCACCCCGGGGCATTAGGATGGTGCTCCCCACTTCCTGACTCTGGGTGACCCGCAGAGGGTACCCAGCCCCTTGGGATGAAGGAAAGTGCACGTGGGTGGGTTCGTCATCACTGGAGCGGTTTGGAACCAGTAATCTGCGCTTTTCCAGTTGCTGGAATATGAGTTCCTGGACCCCTTCCCAGTACATGCTCTCTCAACTCGAGATGCATATTTAGAATATCTTCCTTTAATGATTCTTTTTAAAAAAATTATAGCTCACTAACATATATTACAGATCCCAAAAAATGCATGTGCTTAGAAGTGTACAATTCAACGTTTTTTTTTTTTTTATTCAGAATTGTGGAAACAATTCTGGAACGTTTCTGACACCTCCAGAGGAAACTTGCACCCACTACATTCATTTCTCCCACTCAGAGTGACCACTGACCTATGTGCTGCCGGTGCGTGGTCTCCTGTGTCTGGCTTCTCTTCCTTCCACGTTTTCTGCTCCGTATACACTGCAGCACGGACTGGTGCTCATTCCTCTATCCCACTGAGGCTATGCATTCTATTTATCCAGTCATCAAATGACAGACTTTTGTTTCCACTTTTTGGCTACAAATCAGGCTGCTAATTAATGTGTACAAATTTAGTTGTCTTTTTTTTTTTTTTTTTTTGGTAACTTAAATTCACTTGCCTGGGCACAAGCTTTTGTTTGAACATGTGTTCATGTCTCTCATCCTTCAGGTAATCTTGATACACAGACATGGGGGTAGTGCCTGGTGCGAGGATGCCACCCAGCTCTGCCTGCGGGGTCAGAGGCCTACACTGCTAGGCTGATGATCAGTGATGGGCCCACCCCCTCCCAGCTTGGTCTCAGCCTCCAGGGTCCCTCACTGCTGCCTGCAGCTCCACCTGGTTTGCCCAGGACCAGGAGGCAGTGGAATGAGGTCTCCCAGGCACCCTGGCAACCAAGCAGGCAGCCACCTGGCTTCCCTTGCAGGAGGTGGGCCCCACCATGGTGGGCGATGAGCACTCAGATCCGGAGCTGATGCAGCATCTGGGGGCCTTTAAGAGAAGCGTTCTGGGGAACAACTTGTAAGTACGGGTGTCCCTCAGCCTCTTCTCCCTGGGCACCCTTGTCCTGCCTGTCCTTTGTACCACACCCAGCCTGGGCCCTGCTACCTTCACCTGGGGGCACTAGACTTGGCAGCTGGTCCCATCTGCAGCTCGCTCTCCAGTCAGGAACCCCCCTGGCTTAGAAGCACATCCTTGTGGGAGGACAGGCAGTGCCCGGGTGTGGGGCTCTGTAAGCAGGCATTGCTTGTGCAGCCTCTCAGCACTAAGCTGGACTCCATCAAGCAAAGGCAGGCAGAGAAACTTTCCCTCTTGAGCCACTGAGAAGGCTCAGCCCTAGAAACAGCAGGGGTGCTTGGGTCCTGCTTCCAGTTCTGCTTGGGCCTGGGGACCTGCCCACTTCCCTCAGCAGCCCTCACCCCATCTCTGGTCCTGCTTCCTTTTCTGCCCATACCCTTCCTACACCCGCCCCCCCGGGCGGGGGGCGGCTGCACAGACTCTGTAATCTTGAGAAGAGTTGGGCCAGCGTGAGTTTCAATTGAAAGATCACACCCAGCCCCTTGGGTCAGAGCTGGGGATCAGAAGCCAACACTAGCGCTTGGCCATGAGGTCCCCCACGCCCCCTACCTGGCCAGCTTCACGGAGGCCTGGAAGCACCAAGCATTCTCCATGCCAGGGAGGGGTCAGCCTCGTGGTTCCAGGACTGCAGCACAGCGGGGCAGCCAGAGGGGCCCAGATGCCAGGACGAGCTGAGAAGGGGGGAGGGGGTCCTCCAGACTAACGGGGTTTCTCTGTGACACTGAAAGCTGCTCAAGCCCCTCGGTGTTCTCAGGTGTGAATGGCAATAGTAAGGGTACCTCTGTTAGGCTTATGGGGAAGAAATGAACTAACACAAGTGAAGCGTCTGACAGGAGGGGGCTGTGAATGTGCACTTGGCCTATCTTCCAAGGAAGCACCGGGCAAACTCAGTGGAGCTCCTGAGCGGCCTGGCTCCCAGCTTTGTATGGGGCTCTGTGTCCTCTCACATGTCGCCTGCCACCCTGTCTCTTTGCAGCTGCGAATACTATGTCAACGACCCTCCTCGCATAGTCTTGGACAAGCTGGAACGCAGGGGCTTCCGAGTGTTGAGCATGACGGGGGTGGGCCAGACCCTGGTGTGGTGCCTGCATAAGGAGTGACCTTCTCGCAATGACTTGCAGGTGGGGCGCCTGTTCTTTAGAAGCCCTGCTTCACTGACTGCCGGCTCGCTCTTCCCAAACTGTCACCTTCAGCCAAGCACAGATGGGCAGGGTTGGCCTTGTCCCAGGCGAGGTGGGGGGCGGGGCTTACCCGGGTGTTACATCACCCCCAGCTGTAGGGGGAACAGTCTAGTGGGGGACAGCCCAAGATGGGCAGGCAGGCGCTGCATGGCCTGTCTACGCCAATAAAGGGCTCTGATGAGTGGCTGCGCCTCTGCTGTGCTTGGCAGTGACTCATGACTCAAGATTTCTGGGGGTCTGCCCCACCCAGAAAGGGAGCCCAGTTCCCTACATGGGTTAGTGGTAGATTCTTTTTTTAGTTTTTATCGGTACCAGAGATCGAACTCACGACTCCGTGCTTACAAGGCAGGCGCTTATGCCGCTGAGCTAAATCCCCAGCCCCGTGGTAGACTCTTTTTAAAAAAAGTTTATTGGAACTGGTTAAGAAAAGGGTAGTGGAGCGGGAAGGTGAGAGTTTGGGCCTATGTGAGTTGCCCCTTGTCCTCCTGCTGCATCTGGGCGATCAGCTGTTGGCGCTCAGCTGCCTGGCGCATGCGCATCATGACAAGGCTCTCGTAGTCCCTCTCTGACAGCACTGAGCCCTGGGAGACAGAAGCAACAGCGAGGTGTCAGGGACATCAGGACTCAGACCCACAGGCTCCAGACTTGGGATGGGGCCTAGGCAAAGCTCAAGTCTAAGAGTCATGGGGGAAAGAAGACAGACAAAAGGACGTACCCAGAGACACCTTCCTGGAACCCTGTGTGCTTTCAGACACAGCAAACCTTGCTCCCCAGCCCTGGGCTCCTCTGCCATCTTCCCTCAGCCCTTGCAACAGCTGCCTCCCACCCAGGACCAGCTGCCTCCCACCCAGGACCGCCACTGCTAGTCAGCTCTGCCTCATCTCTTTTTTGGGAGTCGGGGGTTGGTACTGGGAATCAAACACACAATCTCACACTTGCCAGGCAGGCGTTTGCACTGCTGAGCTATACTCCTGGCCCCTTCTGCTTCATCTCTTTCTGGCAAATTACTTCCCTATCTCCTACCCGATCTCCAGACCCTGTCTCCTTTCCTTCCCTCCAGCTCACATCTTCTGCCTCACACGGGTTTCCATGGAAGCAGCTCTGCTGGGCACAGACCAGGGCACTGTCCCTTCCGCACTGCCTGGCTGCCTGTGCTCTGAGGGTTGGTGTGAGGACACAGCCTCAAACAGCTCACTCCAGATGGCAAAAGAGCACGTAGGAGACCAGCTTGCCCCTAAGCATACACAGTAGCTCCCAGAGGGCAGGGCCCATGGTTTCTTTTATGATCTCGCCAGCACCGCGTGGGTGAAAAAGGGCTATAATCAAAAGATAATAAACAAGCAGCTCAGTGGGCCAGTACTGTGGGGTGGAGAAGCAGCTCCGCGGCAGCCTGAGCCGCCGACCCCGTGCCCTGATGAGGTCTGCAGGATTAATTCCATTGCATCTTCCCTTGCTGGGAGACCACTGTGGGGTCTGTCCACTGCTCAGACAGCCATGCAGCACGCCTGAGGTGCCAGTGTGGTGGCCTGGCTAGTGCAGACCTGCACACTCTGTGGGACAGGCCAGGAGGAAAGTTGGATGGTCACTGACCCAGGTATAAGGGGGAGTGGCCGGAGTTAAGCTGCCAGGCCCTGGCAAACCGGTTCAGAGCAAGGGGAACAGAGAAACAGGAAGCACTACTCAGCCCTGCCCAGCCTGTCCCTCCCACAGCCCAGCTGCCTTCCCTCTCCCTGGAGAGCAGCCCTCAACTGCTTTCTCCCTGTCATCACAACTGCCTGGCCAGACCTCTAGGGCCCCAACAGTTCAGAGCAGCACCACCTGGCCCAGTTACTCCGCTGAAGTGGGGCCCAAAGGCGGCCCAGCTGCAGAGGGGAAGGATGAGCTTGCGGTGAGGAAGGAGCAATAGGCCCTGGCCCTCAACTGCTTTCTCCCTGGGAGGAGGCCGTTAGGATTCGGAGGGAGGAGAAGGAAACCAGCAGCCAGACTGGCTGGCAGACCACAGGGAGGGCACTGCTCCCTTCCCCACCTTACTGCTGGAGTCACCCTCGCATGGCCTGGCCCAGCCCTGGGAGGAGCTGAGCCCTTCGCAGGCTGCTTCCCGTTAACACACCCACCCTCTGCCTCCTTTCCCCATTCCTGCAGACTCTGCTAATGAGGGCCTGTCCCTAGGCTCCAGGCCTGAGTCACCTACCCTAGACAGGTCTCTCACCCTCTGGGCTCCTCCCAGACACAAGAGGGGATGGGGCCAGGGTGGTGGGGATATGGTGAGACAGGAAGTGGCATGGTGACACACAGCCCAGGCTGCCCCCAGACCAGTCTCAAGAGGAATCTGAAGCGCCCTGTCGCCCTGGGGTGTTGGTCACAGCTGCACCGCTCCTGCCTGTGGATGCTGCAATTACCTCCGAGCATGAAACCCGGCTTCCCACCTGACTGAGTCAGCTGAAAACAAAACACTGCCACTGCCACACTGGCACAAACAGCCAAGCCACTAATCAGAGTCTCACAGCCATCGGCAGAGAAGGCACGGTCCTCTGCCGGCCTAGAGACGGCGGTGCCCACAGCAGAGAGAGCGAGCCCAGCCATCTGCCTCCGGCCTGTGGATGGAGCTGTGAGGATCTTCCTCTGCCACCGGCTGCTCTGGCCCCGGCTGCCCTCACCCCAGCTCAGAAGTGTTCTGCTCCTGCTGGGGTTTTTTCCACTGTCCTGTCAGGTAACCGGGTCACTCCTGTTCCTGTGGGACCTCTTGCTGCCAGAACTCCCAGCTCTTTGCTCTCCTGGACAAAAAGCACTCCTTCCTGGGTCTTGTGCTACCATCCAAGATGCTGGCCAGAGGGCCATGCTGTCCCTGATTATTGGCATTCATGGCCCAGTGGTGACCAGATGGTCACTAGTTGCTGTTGAGTGCCTGACTATTGAGCTTCCAAGGTGTCTGCTGGTTCCCTTGGGTCAATGGAGACCTGGCGGAAAGGCTCCTTCCGCAATGCCTCCTTCCTCAAGCGGCTGACCCTGGGACGGCCACGGCGACTCCGGCGACAGGGCAGTGTGCTTAGCCAGGCCAGCACTGCCGGTGGTGACCATGAGGAGTACAGTGATCGAGAGGTCATCCGGGAACTGCGAGGGAGGCCAGATGGACGGCGTCTGCCCTTGTGGGGGGATGAGCAGCCCCGGGCCACCCTGCTGGCTCCACCTAAGCCTCCTCGCCTCTACCGAGAAAGCTCCAGCTGCCCCAACATCCTGGAGCCCCCGGCCGCCTATGCCGCTGCCTACTCAGCCACGCTGCCCTCGACGCTCTCCCTGGTGGGCACCCTCCACCAGTCCTCAGAGGAGGACCTTTCAAACACTACCCCCTTCCAGAGGACACCTGCTCCGGACCCCAGTGATCCTTTCTTGTCCTTCAAGGTGGACCTGGGGATTTCACTTCTTGAGGAGGTTCTGCAGATACTGAGGGAGCAGTTCCCCAGTGAGCTCAGCTTCTGAGTGGGGTGAGCGGGGCAAAGCGGGGGTGACAGAGGACCTGGACCCTGGTGACCCAGGGGAGGAGGGTGTAGATGTGCAACAAGGGAAAGGCAGGGGTTCTTCCTGCCTTCCAGGTGCTGAACAGTTGTCCCAGGCACCCCAGAATGAAAAGACCGGCCAGTGGGCATGTCAGGGGTCATTTTCTATCTAGCAGGAGCCCTGAAGCTGCTGAAGCCAGGAAAGAAGGGCCATACCCGATAACCACAGAGGCCAGCAGAGTGACAAGATGTCACAGGGGCGAGTCAGGGAGAGGACACCAACTGGGCAGAGTAGACAGTGCCCGACAGCAGCATCCTCTGAAGTCACTGTCAGCACAGCAGGATACATCTGGGCAAAGTGGTCCAACCCAGGCTGAAGGGAAGTGGGGAGGCCTGAGAAGGGAGGGGAAAGAGGCCTGTCTTTGTCCAATTTGGTAGCCACTTGCTGCATGTGGGTATTTAAATACATTGAAATAAAACTGCAAATTAAGTTCTGGCTATACAAGCCAAGTTTCAAGTGTTCACCTGATTAATGGTGCCACACTGGGAGGCATAAGCAAGAACACAGACAGCCTTGGACTAAGTTCCCTGGACAGTGCTGGCGAAACCCTGGCCTGGAGCTATCCATGTGTGGGGTGGGCAGGGAAGGGAAAAGCACCAGAGGCTGCAGGAAGGAGAAGAGGCTGGCAGAGCAGAAGTAGGTAGGGACTGTGAAATGCAGGAAGAAGACCAAACAAATCATTAATAGGATAGAGGGCATAAGAGACAGCCTGTCATCACAACTGCCTGGAGCAATCCTGAGGCACCAACACAGCTTGCAAAGGGGTGCTTTAGGGATCCCCAGAACTATTAGCAATGGCAGGCTTTGGGAAATACTGCAGAAATCGCAGATTTCTTCGTGAGGAAACAAGAGGACTGGATCAGAGTGGATACTAAACCATAAAGCAGTGACCCAGTCTCCAGAATCTTCCGCCAAGCCTGGGGAGCTCTGCTTTGCCCAAACCCCTGACAGTGGGTCTGCCAGCCCAGCCAAGCTCACTTGGTCCAGGCCACCAGCTGTGCCTGTGGCCTGGCCAGAAGACCGGAAGCCAGAGCTCGGGAGCACTCTGATACACACTGCCTCCACAACCTCAATCCTTGGCCTCCTTTCCCCTTTTGGGTGGAGGTGCCAAGTTGTAATGTTCCTTTGTGTGTACAGAAGATAATAAAATGCTCTCCACTATGAGCTGTACAGTGTTACTTGGGACTGTAAAGTGCTGGGACTTGAAGGTAGGGGAATGAAGTTTCTTTTAAAACAGAGTCCTGAGTTGGGCTCAGCCCACTTCACATTCCTCCACTGCAGCAGCTGTTGGAGACACACAGAAAGCTTCTGGCCCTGAGGCAGGTGGAGGGATGATGGATGGTGAGCAAAGCTCCTGCTAACCTAGTGTGGGGCTGGGCTCCCTCCACAAGCGCCTGGAGTGTTTCAGAGACATGAAAGGCCAGGCTACTGGCCCTTGCCCCCACACCAATCTGTCTGACTAAGGAGGGGTCAGGTGTGACCAAGAGCCCTGCAATCCCAATCCCTGCATCTAAGTCAGAAAACACTAGGACTTGGGAGGTGGGGTGAACACAAGCCTTCCAGGAGCCCCAAGGACTGGCAGCCAGCACTGGGCTAGCATCTGCTGGAAGCTGCACCCCTCTGCACAAGTGGGGCACCCAGACTTAGCAGGCCCATCAAGAGGCCAGTGTTCTCTCTGGAGGGGATGTTGCCCTTTCATAGTCAGTTCCTTCTGGGGAGCCAGAGACACACCTGGAAAACTGATGACCTGGGGAAGGAAATGACTGCCTTAGGTAATGGTCTCTCCCCTGTAGCACTAGGTCATCTAAGCTCCAAATGCTTCACATGAAACCTGCAGGCCCTGTGAGGGACAGTGAGCCCCAAGAGGAGATAGGTGTAGAAGGAAAGGCGTGTGAAGAGCACTGTGTTGGAATGGGGATGCAGCCCAGTGATGCAGCACATATATGTAGCATGCATGAAGCTCTAGGCTTGATCCACAGCACCAAAAATAACAGCAACAGTGACATATAGGGTAAGATCTCTTTAGCCTTCAGAGGAAAAGGGATCAACAGAGACTCACAGCCCTCCTTCTCGGGCTGATAAACCTGCTGATCTCACTCTATTCCTGCTGACCTGACGTGGGAGGAAAGGCCCCTGAGGGACACATACAGGAGGATGTCCTTGAGCCTAAGCGGTCCTAGCATGGGAAGGTCGGATTCCTTACCTTTGACAGTTCTGGGTGGCTGGGGCCCACCATGCCCTGGGGCTGTCCCTCCAACCAGGAAATCTTCAGAGGGTTATCCACCAGGCCCACTTCATTCCGGAAAGCCAGCTCCTGTCAAATGGAGCATCCAGTCCTGGTGCCATGCATGCAAATCAGCCGTCAGGGCCCCTCTGTACTCCATGGAGAGGACAGAATCCACATTTTGTTTTCTCAGTAGAGCTGGGCAACCCAGCAATCTGAAAATGGTGGTGGACCAAAGCTCTGACCCTTCTCAAGGAGGGGTGCTGGGAATGTATTTTTTGATTTGGTGGAGCAAAACCCAGGGCTCAAAACCCAGAGAGGGGGAGGGAAGAAGGTAGTGAGCCAGCCAGCATGAAATTAAAAGAGCGTTCTCCCAGCACTTTGAGGGCGAGGAGACTTTTTGAGTAAGTCTTCATTCTGAGCCTGTGTTCTGAAGCCTGTGGGTCACCAACTCCAAAGGCCCACAAAATTGGGTCCCTGCCCTACAAAGATTCCTAAGCCCCATGCAGGCAGCACTCACCGCAGCCTTGACAGTCGCAAACTCCACCACAGCAGTGCCTGCCTTTTTACTGGAAAGCACCAGGTTGAGAACTTCACCATACTGTAGAGAAAAGGGGGCTGAGCTGTTGGCAGGGACCAGCTTGTGGTAGAAACCAGCCAGGGCTGCCCTGAGGCCCACGGGTACATTTTCAGACTGGGAATATCATTACTAGGGGCCTGGAGAAGCAAGATCAGAGGTAGGAAATAAGTTTATTTCAGGAGTACAGGACCACAAAGGAAAGATGAGCAAACGATTCAGGCTGCTGTGATGGCACAGCTGCCTCAGCTGGGGGAGTAAAGAGGGTGGCCTTTCATGCCAGACCCCACCTCCTGTCTCCCAGCACACTCAGGCAGTGAAGGAGAAACCTAGCTGGAGGAAGCACATGGCATCACAAGTGATAGGAGCACTGTGCCTGGGGAGAAGTTTCTAGGCTGCCTATGGTCTATGAGACAGCACACAGACACCAAAAAAAAGCAGGTGGAGATGCTAAGGGAAGTGCAGGGCAGAGTTCTGGGCTTGGCAGAGTTGTGGGCTGAGGTGACAAGGCAGAGAGGAAGACAGCAGGCTGACCTTTTGTAAAAGCTGCAGGAGGACATCTTTGGAGTAGCCGCCTTGGGACTCATCTTCCTTTTTGCACTTCCATTTTAGCTGAAAAAATAGTATCATCAAGCACTGACCTTTGATTCAGCACCATCAGACCCTACATCTGAGCTCAGCGTGTAGAAGAGGCCTTCCTGGCCTCCCTAGTCTCCAAGCACCTGTAATCTAGGGAGCACCACCAAAAACGTTTTCCTCATAAAAACCTAGAGGCAAGGCAGCCAGCTCCCTCTCAGTGATGCTGCCCACCCTGTAAGATACTCTCTCTAGGGGACTGTGGGGGACACTCTGCCCTACAACCGCCAGGGCTATAGCCACCATGGCCAGCTCTGAGAAGCAGCCTGGTCTCCAGGTGCTGGAGGATAGCAAGGATGTGGTACTAGTGCCAGCTTGCTCAGGGACCCACCCGAAGCCCATATGCCCCTGCTGAGTGAGGTGCTGTTAGGTGGCTCGTGGACCCTGCCCAGGCTCACCTTTAGTTTGGGAGTTCCTTTGCCTTCAGTATTTTCCACTTTTCCTAGAAATATTGGCAGAAGAAGAAAGGGAAAATATGAGGCATCCACAGGAAAAGTGGCCCAAAGCCAGAGTGATCTGATTAAGGTCACCCTTGACCCAGCGTAATACTTGCCCTGCCATGATGAGGGGCTGGTGGGGAAGGTAGATGCTGTGCTGCCCCAACCCCGAGGTGGCTGACCCACCCACTTCCTGGAGGTCACCTGTAGCTCTCTCTAAATGAAGGCTGGAAAAACCTTCTGGGGCAGGAGGCAGAGCCACAGACCACACAGTTCCACTGAAGCAGTTACCCTGGACCTTTCCCCTGCTCATCTGCTCCAAAGGAGAGCCACCTCTGCTTGGGACCAAGACCAAATAAAACAGCCAGGAGGTTCCAGAGACATAAAGGCACACAGACCCCAAAGAACTGGTAAGCAGGGATCAGCAGAGTGTGTCAGAGGGGCCATGGGGTGCCTGCAGGGTTCCTGTAGGTGGAAGCCTCCAAGCCACTCAATGGAACAGCCATTGTGGCCACTCTGGGCAAGGCGGAGCTGCCTGGGGATAGGAGAGCACAGTGCCCTCACCTCTCAGCCTCTGCTCACGGTCCTGACGTATCTGCTCCTGAATAAGCCTTTGCTGCTCCTCTAGCTGCCGGGAACCCTCTTCTCGTAGGCGTGCAATCTGTAGAGTGAGGGCGGAGGGGTGACAATGCTGTGCCGATCCAATTCCAGGTTGGCTCACCTTGTAAAGATCCCTGGGAAGCTCCACGTGCAAGCAAGTGCTCAGTAACCTGCAGGTGGGACAAATCACCTAGCTCCCACAGACGGGGAGAGCAAGCCCTGCCCAGCACACATCCCTCCTGTCCCCATCCCTCCTCCTATTGCCACTGCAGATGGCACTCAACCTGGTGTGCCAGATGCTCACCTCCTGCTCCAGAGTCCTGGTGCTCCGGCTTTCCTCCTCCTCCTCACTCCCCTGGGCCTGTGCCTGCCGCTCCCGGGCCTCTAGGTCTAGGGATCACAAGGGTTATGTGATCCACTTGCTGGTTTATGCAGTCTCCGCATGGCATCAGCTCACCCCAGCTCTAGCTGCTTCCTCAAAGTCTCCAACAGGACAAAGCCATACAGCAACCCCTGTACCCTGCTATAGGCCTCCAAGTTACTTTCCTGATAAAGGCTGGAGCACAGAAGACAGATGGGCTCCAGCCAGGTGGCCAGGGATCTGGAAGAATTAAAACGGCTCACACTAACCAAGCTGGTTCTTTTGACATGCACAGGGAGCAAGTGTGGGTAGGTGCTTATGTCAGCAGCCCAGGGCTGTGTGTCAGGGATACCTGTGGGTGGAGTGCTGGCTTCTGTTCCTGCAGTTTGGCACCATCACCTGACCTGGGGCCTTGTTTTGGGTTGATTCACGTTGTACCACTGAGCTCCAGTTCTCACTCTCTCTCCTGTCCTCCCCACCTGGCTATTACCAAGCCTTACTGTGGACTAGCTGTGGAGACTCCCCTAGAGGCAGAAGGGTATAGGGAGCATCACCCCTACTCTGCATCTCTGCCTGCCTCCCCAGAAAACCTGCCAGTGGCCCTTTGCCAGGCCAGCTGCTGGAACTCTGCTTTCCTTTCTGTGTACTTCATTCACCTATGACCCTTTTTTTTCCTCCCCCGCCATACCAGGGATTGAACCCAGGGCCTTGCACATGCTAGGCAAGTGCTCTGCCTCTGAGCTATGCTTGCAGCCCACCCTCCTTTTCTGGGTAGAAATGGCTGTGTTGGAATGGTATAAGCACTTATCAAAATATATGTATATTGAACAGGCAGGAAGGGGAGTACAGAATGCCTAGATGCAAGTTTTTTAAAATTGATTCGTAGTCACAGTGGCATCAGCTAATTTTTAAAAACCACTGATCCTTACACTTAAAATGGTCAATGTTATGGTATGCAAAGAACACCTCAAAATAAAGCTGTTAAAAGAAAACGCCTTTGGCATATATAGTGATATATTCCTATAACTCCGGCACTCAGGAGACATGGGCAGGAGGATGACTATGAGTTTGAAGTCAGTTTGGGCTACAGAGTGAGACCCTATTAAAAAAGAAGGAGAGAAGCCAGGTACGGTGGTGCATGCCTGTAGTCGCAGCACTCAGGAGGCTGAGGCAAAAGGATCACCAGGAGTTCAAGGCCAGCCTGGGCTACATAAACAAGTTCAAGGCCAGTCTGAATTGCATCTTGTCTCAAACAGAAGAAAGAATGAATGAATGAAAGAAAGAAAGAAAGAAAGAAAGAAAGAGAGAAAGAGAAAGAGAAAGAAGAAAAGGAAAGGGAAGAGAAAGAAAGAGAAAAGAAAAGAAAAGAAAAGAAAAGAAAGAAAAGAAAAGAAAAGAAAAGAAGAGAAGAGAAAAGAAAAGAGTGTGAGCTGTTGTTGCATAGCTGTAAACCTAGTACTCTTGGGAGGCTAAGGCAGGAGGACTGCAGGGCTGAGGGTATAGCTCCTGGGTATGAAGGCCCTTGGTTCAATCCCCAATGCCAAAAGAAGAAAAAAGGAAAAGCAAAGCCAAGCCAAGCCAGGCATGATGACACACATCAGGAGGCTGAGGCAGGAGAATCACAAGTTTAAGGCCAGCCTAGGCTACATGTTCAAAGTCAGACTGAACTACATAGCAAGACTCTGTCTCAGAGAGAAAGACAGAGAGACAGACAGACACAGAGAAAAGCAAACAAGCCTGGACCTCTTGGAATCCTGCAGAGAGAGCTGTCAGAGTACTAACTCTGGGCAGCGCTGAGGCTGGAATGAATGGCAGAGACCTGGCCTGTCACAGGGAATAAGAACACCAATTCCACTCATACTTTTGAGTTTAAAGCCTGGCTCCAGCAAGTTTCTAAATTTCAACAGTAAATCTAGTAACTGCTATTATTCCTAAAGGTGTTTTGCCCAGTGCCTCAACTAAGAAGCGTTCCATAGCTAGAAGTTCCTGGAAGAAAAGTGAGGGAGGGAAGCCAAATGCCACTTGGATCTATGAAGTCACCTACCAAGCTTCACTCTTTTCCTTTTCTCATCAAGTTTCTGGGTTCTCGCTGCTGCCTGCTTCTTGGCTTTCCTGACCTTGTCATATGCAGCCTGGAAGGACAAAGGAATACGGAGCAGTAGGTTGGCCAAAGAAAAAGACACAGCCCCATAGTTTCCTGACTCCTGACTTCCAGCCCAGGGCCATCCACGTAGCAGCTTGGTGACTGGGTCTCCAAGGCTTAGACAGCAAGGACTGAAGCCAGAGCATGGAGGCTGATGACAGCAGTGGACTCAGTCCACAGGGGACATCACCTAAAGAAGGCACTCACCCTGGCTGCCGCATCAGTCAGCACTTCTAAGGCCTGAGAAAGCTGGTGGAAGAGTTCAGCTAAACCAAAAAAAAGAAAGGAGAAAAATGAAGTTAAATTTGGTGATGGTATTCTCTTTCAAAAAAGCATTCCAGGGCTAAGGATTTAGCTCAGCGACGTAAGCGCCTGCCTGGCAAGGTCGTGAGTTCGATCCCCAGTACCAAATAAAGCATTCCAAAGCAGCCACAGGCAGTTAGAATAGCTGGCGTCAGCAGATGCCAGACCAGCAAGGACTGCTGAGAGCATCAGCAACTGGCTGGACATCCCCAGCATATGAGACCCTGCATGCACCTGCCTAGAACAGGCACCACGTGCCTGCCTCATGGCCTCACACACATGGCTTAGAGCGGAGAAACCCATGTCAGGGGAGCAGTCTGTCTTCTCATCTTTCCTGAACCTCACCTGCTCTCGGGTTATCTGGATTTTTGTCTGGGTGGCAGGAGAGGGCCTTCTGCCTGTAGGCTTTCTTCACCTGGAAGAGTCAGAGGACAATGTCATTCATTCCCACCCCAGGGATGAACAGGAAGACCTTGCTAAGGTGACACAGAAACCCAGTATCCACCTGAAGGACAGGCTGCTTCCCCCTCTTCACAGTTGCCATGCAGATTTGCAAGGGAGGAGGTAAGGGCCCTGGAGGGAGCTAGCCCTGCAGCCCAGCAGAGAGGCAGGACTCCTTCCTGCAGATGCTCAGTCTCACCTCTGCTTAAGTCAAAGGTCTCCAGCAGGGGTGGGAGCATAGCATCCTGGTCTCTACAGCTACCTGCATGCAGCTGCTCTTCAAACACTTTTTGTTGTTGTTTTTAACGGAGGATTGAACCCAGGGCCATTGTACATCCCTAGCCCTGTTTTTAGCTTTTATTTTGAGACAGTCTTGGTAAATTGCCCAGGCAGTTTGAACCTGGGATCCTCCTGTTTCAGCCTCTAAGAAAGCTGGGATTACAGATGTATACCACTATGGAAAATCTTCTGGTGGAAAATTTTGCCATCAAATTTTAAAATGTTCTCTCCTATATGGAGCATGCTTGTAATCCCAGCTACTCACAAGGCTCACAGAGGAGTCTCACAAGTTCAAGGCCAGCCTAAGCAACCTAGCAAAAGCCTGTCTCAGAATGAAATGTAAAAGGATTAGGGATGTGGCTCAGTGGTATAGTAACTGCCCAACATGTGCAAGGTCCTGGGTCCAATCTCAAGTAACACATACAGACACACATACACATTTTCTTTTGACTCAGTCTTAGAAATCTGTACTTAAAATACTCACCAAAGTAAATACACAAGCATGCTCATTCCAACACTGTTATACTAGGTGCCCACTGGGACCAGCTGGACCTCCATCAACAGAAACCCATTAAAGGCATGATACACTGAAGTCTGAATAATGAGAAAAATCTTTTTTTTTTTTTTGAGACAAGGTCTCACTATGCAGTGCAGGCTGGCCTTGAGCTCACTTTGTAGCCCAGGCTGGTCTCGAATTTTCAACAATCCTCCTGCCTCAGCCTCCCAAGTACTCGGATTACAGGCATATATCACATACAGGGCTAGGAAAATCTTTAGGATAACACACACACACACACACAAAAACAACTGTATTACATTATCACTTTTAGGCTTAATTTTTTTAAAAATGAGGCTGGGGATTTAGCTCAGCGGCATAAGCGCTTGCCTTGCAAGCGCACAGTTGTGAGTTCGATCCCTGGTACCAATAATAATAATAATAATTTTTTTTAATGAAACACAATTATGGATACTTGAGCATAATCACAGTTTAACTTTTTTCTCAAGGCACTGTTAAGAAATTTAATGGTAGTCTCCTTTGAAGAGAATGAAGGTGGAGGGGGAGGAAGAATTTACTTCTTTTATATCTCCCTGTGATCTTTCAGACCTTAAAGAGCACTTCTTTTATTATCGTTTTTAAAAATTGTCAACAGCATTTATCTGGGGAGGTTATGAAAACTTTTAGTTTTCATCTTTGTAACTCTATATTGAAAGGGAACAAAGAACCCCTAACATATCTTTCATTAGTAAAAATAAATATAGTTACCAAGATTCTCTTTCATGTATGGCCTACCTAGCTGGTGTAAATGAAGCTAGAGTACAGATCACAGAATCTGCCCCTGCTTCCTGAGGCCTCTGCCCCACGCTGCTGCTGTGCACAGGTTACCTGCTGCTCAGACTCCGGGAGGAGAAGCTAGGCACACTGGCTTTCCAGACTCCTCAGAAGTAAGGAGTACGTAGTTCTACACCTAAGTATGCAAAGGAAGCATCTTCGGAGCATCTGCAGGGGGAGGGCTGCGGGAGGTGCTGCCACCTGCTGGACATGGACAGCCCCACACCTCAGGGAGGCCCAGAGGCACAGCACAGGAGCGCCACCCTGCCTGCCCTCTCCAACCCCAGGCGCCCTGCTGTGCACATCTGGCCTGCCCGCTCCCCTCCCAGTTGTTTTCACTATTAAGGCTAATAATTAGGGAAGGAAAGGTGAAAGCCTTCTAGACCGTTCACATTTGCAATGTCATCTTGACTTGCTTCATTTGCCTTTTAACCTTTCTGTTCTCTACTGGCCCTCGACATTTTTTTTTTTTTTAAATCAAACAACATTGGTGATTTTTAAACTCAGGGCTTCATACTGAGCTACATCTGCCGTGTCTTTTAAATTTTTTAGATAAGTTCTCTTTGAGACAAGTCACTAAATTGCCCAGGCTGACGTTAAATTTGTGATTCTCTCATCTCAGGTCCTAGAGTGGTAGGATTATAGGAGTATGATGCCAGGACCAGCTTCATTTTTAATGACTGATTATGGTACTGAGGACTGCATTCCTCCTTCTTGCTGAGTTATGCCCCCAGCCTATTTTATTTTATTTTATTTTATTTTATTTTATTTTATTTTATTTTATTTGAGACAGGGTCTTGCTATATAGTTCAGCCTGACCTTGAACCCATAGTAATCTTCCTGCCTCAGCCTTCAGAGTGCTAGGATTATAGGCATGCACCACCACAACTGGTTCCTTATTTTGAGACAAGATCTTACTAAATTGCCTAGACTGTCCAATTTGGAATCCTCCTGCTTTACCCTTAAGCCAAACTTTTTTTTCAGGTTCCTTGCTTACTTTTTTAGTAAGTATAATACAAAAAATATAGAAAGCTTTAAAAGGTGGGTATTCCTTTTCCTGTCTCCCTGCTCTGGTCAAGGCTCCAAATTTCAGTGGATAGCAAGTGCCCTTCCAACCCTCCCTCTTGGACAGCCCAAACATGGAAGCATCTCTGTACATTTACGGTGTGTGTGGATGGGTGGTGTTCCTGGCCTCTCTCAACTCTCTGGGAGCCCCTGTGGCCCATCTCTGAGATGAGTGAGGAAGGCCATTATCTGGGTGCCTTTCTCCCTGTGTCTGTGCCCTTTACCTGCAGTGCTGCCCTGGGAATGAACTTCCCAGGCACTAGGATTATGAGGCAAGCCCTGCAGATAGAGGGGATTTTGTGGAAAAATTCTTTTGTATCACAGGTTTTTGTTTTGTTTTTCCTTTACACAGCCCTCCTGGAGGGGTTGTTGTTGTTTCTTTGTTTTGTTTTGCAAATCTGAGAGGCCAGTGGAAAGGAGAGAAGAATGAGGACTAGGAAGAGAGCAAGATGAAAGGGGCCTCCTTCACTTTTCTATTATTTTTGAGAAAGTGCTTTATGAATTTTATCCTAAAGGAATGATATTAAATATTGTCTTGTGTTTTATAATTCACTGTGTGTGTTCTATATCAGAAAATTGACTTTTTACTTACAGAAACAAAGTATGTTCACACTGAAAAAAATTAATTTGTAACAATAGGGAATTAATCCAGATATTAATTTGCTTCCTTATCAATTCTCTTTCCAGCACCAGGCATGGTGGCTCACATCTGTAATCCCAGCACTCAGGAGGCAGAAGCAGAAGGATCACTACAAATTTTGAGGCCAGCCTGGGCTACATAGAGACCCTATCCCAAAAAAACAGAAACAAAAAAGAATAGAAATACAGAGAAGGGAGAACCTAATTTAACTCTGAACATTTCCAGAGGATGCATTATCTGAGCTGAGTATTAGGTCTTGGTATAGTTCTCTAGGCAGACAGCTAGAAAGGATATTCAAAATAGTGCGTATAAAGAGCATGGGCTTCTCTTTGAGTCCCAGACCAGGTCAGAGAAACAGAAGTTTTACTGAGAACAGAACTGGTAAGGAAAAGACAGATATAGCTGCAATAAAACATGAAAATAAAAGTAATGTTTTTTGTATGAAGAGCTGCACCAACCAATAGAAAACCATGCCATGCTCATCTCCTGTGCCAACCAGCTGCCCAATCTGACCTGGTCATGGATGAGGTCAGTGCTCCAGGAGACAGGGTAAGTCCCAGAGAAATAAAGGAGGGGTGCCAAGAAATGCCCACAGCTGCAAACTACAAAAACAGCCTGGGACTTTACTCAGAAAGTGACTTCTTCAAAGCAAGGCACAGCTGAAGAAATCCAGTGCAGCAACTATCACACAGACATTCTAGGAAGTGGTTGATTGGTTAGGACTAAATCACAGAACAACCTCACTCCAGGGTTTCCAGTGTTACCCTACCACAGTGACTGGATAAGAGACAGCTGAGAAGAGGTTGAGGGCTAGGCACAGACCATTTGAGAAGTTTAAACTCAAGGTAGAAAAGACACAGGGTCCCACTTTTGGTGGAGAGAAGCCAAGACCAGCAAGGGTGGTTTTCAGAAATGGATGGATCTGAAAGCGCTGGCAATAGCCAGGTGTGGTGGCACATACCTGTAATCCCAGCACTGGGAAAGCTGAGGCAGGAGGATCACTGTGAATTCAAGACCAGACTGGGTTACAAAATGAGCTTAAAGCTAGCCTAAACTGCATAGTGAGACCTTTTTTCAAAAAGACAGATAGACAGACAGAAAGAAAGAAAGAAAAAGAAAAAGAAAAAAGAAAGTGCTGGCATTAAATGCAGCAGTCTATTTGAACCCTGGAAGCCTTTGCAGGGAGACATGGCAGTGGAGGGGTGCAGCAGACGTGAAGGACTGCACTGGACAGTTCTGTTGGCCCTGGTATTTTTTGACTGAGATTGACTAAAAATACTGTGGCATGGTGCCAAAGTACCAGGGACTAGGCAAACAAGCAACAACTTCTTGTTCTCATCTCCAATAAACTGAGGAGGTAAGATCTTCCGACAGACTCAAAACCCCAAAACCAGCTACACCTGGGAGATACCTCAGAAAAAGTGGTCATCAGCTAAAGGTCCTAAATACTACCATAGGCAATCACAAGCATCACCCCAGGAATTAAACTAAAAGAAAGAAAAGAAAAGAAGACACTTAAAATGCAACCCCAGACATCCAGTTCACCAAAGGCAAATCCAGGGACCAACGAGGTGGGATAATCTAAAAGCCTCCCACCAGGTCTCTCTCAAGTGGTAAGAACAAAGCAATTGAATGAGGCTCTAGAAAAAAAAGAAATCAGAAAAAACCTCTCAGATAACTACAGAGATTGCCAAACTACACACCATGCTTAATGAACATTAAAGCAGATACAAAAAAAGACAAGCTTAAGAAAATTATGGAAGATCTGCATAGGAAAGAAATGGAATCCATAAAGCAGAATTAAGCAGATAGCCAGGAGAAAAAAACTCCACTGAAAGTATTTTAAGCAGATTAGGCCAAAGTAAGAACAAGGTCATATATTGAAAACAGGCTTCCAATTAGTAATTGGGAAAATAAAAATTTCTCAAAAATAGCAAGGGACTATGAGAAATCAACCCAGCAACTGATAAATGAGACAAAGAAGAATAACTTAAGATTGACTGGAGTCAATGAAACACCAGGACATACCACAAATGACATTAGAAAAATGTTCACAGACATCATGGCAGAAAAATTTTCTGGTAGAGAAAAAGAATTTGATATACAAATACGTGATGCATATAAAATTTCAATTATCCATGATAAAAAAAAATCTACAGCCAGGTCAAGATTCCAGAAATTCAACACAAGAATAGAATCTAAAAAGTTGTTAGAGAAAAGAAACAAATCACATATAAGGAAAGCCCATCAGAATCACAGCTGACTTCTTAGCACAAACTCTTAAGGAGAGCTTGGAGTGAAGTACTTCAAGTTCTAAAGGAAAACAACCCAGATTGATGTATCCTGCAAAACTATCTTTCAAAATTGATGCAGAAATAAATATTTCCATGACAAAGAACATCTGAGGAAATTCATGACCATCAAACCAGCACTTCAAAATGTTCTGAAGGATATTCTAGAAAGAAATAATAAGGACTACAGCTCCATGAACCCCAACACAAAGAATCCACCAGGGAAGGCAATCACTTAAAGGGAGGGAGGAAAAGAGGGAGCCAACAATAGGAAAATAACATGACAAGGATAAGTCAATACATATCAGTTATAACTATATGTTAATGGTCTCAATTCACCAATCAAAAGACACAGACTGGCAGAATGGATCAAGAAGTAAGATCCAGCAGATGTCTTATGCTCTGGGCAAATAATCTGAGGATGAGAATGAGCAATGTATGTGCCATTGTTGCTCCCTGATTGACATGTTTTGAAATTCCATTTTTTCTTTTCTTTGAAATATAATGGATTTGAAAAAAAAAAAGTAAGAAAGAAAAAGAAGAAGATCCAACAATATGCTGCATACAAGAAACACATTTAAGTCAAAAAGAAATACATAGACTTAAAGTCAAAGGTTGGAAAACAATATTCCATGCAATGGGAACCCAGAAAAAAGCAGGGGTAGCTATTCTATTTGCAGACAAAGTGAATTTCAAGTCAAGACTGACTAAGAGAGATAAAGAAGGTCACTGCATTCTTTAAAGGTAACAATACAACAGAAAAATAACAATCATAAATATATATGCAACAAATACCAGTGTATCCAACCATATAAAACAATTACTAATGGACATGAAAAACCAAATAAACTCTAATACAATTGTATTAAGAGACCTCAATACCCCACTGTCATAAAAAGACAGATCAACTAGACAAAAAAAGTCAATGATGAAACAATAGAACTAAATCAAACTTTTGAATAAATGGACTTAATAGATGTCTGTAGTGTTCTTCCCCAAGACATTAGAATACACATTCTTCTCAGCTGCACACGTGATGTACTCCAAAATAGACCATATAAAGGCTCATAGAACATGCTTAAGTAAATGCAAAGGAACTAAAAATATCCCATGCATACTATCAGACCACAGTGCAATGAAATGGGAATCCATGGCAAAAGAAACCACAAAAAGGGCTGGGGATTTAGCTCAGTGGCATAAGCACCTTCCTGGCAAGTGCAAGGTTGTGAGTTCAATCTCCAGTACAAAAAAACAAAACAAAAAAAACCCCACAAAAACTTCACAAATTAAATAACACCATGCTGAACAGGTCAGAGATGAAATTATAAAAGAAATTAGATGGTTTTTACAGTTGAATGATAATGACAATACAACATACCAGAACTTCAGGGGCACAATGAAAGCAGTCTTAGGAAAATATAGCAGTAAACACCCATATCAGGAAAACAGAGCAAGCACATAAAAACAACTCAACGATGAACCTTAAACTTCTAGAAAAAGAAGAGCAGGCTAAGCCAAAAGCTTGTAGAGAGAAGAAATTATAAAGATCAGAGTAGAAATTAATGCAATGGAGACTAAAAAACAATACTAAGAATCAAAGAATCAGAGAGTTGGTTCTCTGAAAGATGTGACAAACCCTTAACCAACCTTAACCAAAAAGGAAAGACAAAAAAAAAAAAAAGACTGAAATCCACACAATTAGAAACAAAAAGGGTGAAATCACAACAGACACTGCAGAAATCTAGATCACCACCTATACCTACTTTGAAGATTTCTATTCTAATAAGATGGAAAATACAGAAGAAAATGAAAAAAAATTAGAAGAAATGGACAGATTCCTAGATACATGTGAATTATCAAAGGTGAATCAAGAATATATAAAAATCCTAAATAGTTGCAAGCGCACGGTCATGAGTTCAATCCCCGGTACTGATTTAAAAAAAAAATCCTAACTAGGCCAGGGGTTTAGCTTAGCAGCACAAGTGACTGGTCGGCAAGCACAAGGTCCTGAGTTCAATCCCCGGTACAAAAAAAAAAAAAAAGGTTAGCTGAGGATTTAGGTCAATGGCTCAAGCACTTGCCTGCTAAGCTAAGTGTAAGGTCATGAGTTTGATACCAAGTACAAAAAACAAAAACACAAAATTCTAAATAACCAGTATCAATCAATGAAATCAAAGACATAACTACAAATCTATCAACAAAGAAAAGCCCAGGCCCTGACAGATTCACTGCTAAATTCTACAAGAAATTTAGAGAAGATCTAATACCACTCCTTCTCAAACTCTTTAATAAAGTTGAAGTAGAAGCAATACACCCAAATTCATTCCTGGAAGCAAGCATTACCCTCATACCAAAACTGGAGAAGGACTTAACTAAGAAAGAGAATTACTGACCAAGTTCCCTAATGAACAAAAATCTTCAATAAGATACTGGCAAACAGAATGCGGCAAATCATCAAGAAGATTATATCATGATCAACAGGGATTCGTCCCAGGGATGCAGGGATGGTTCAACATACATAAATCCATAAATGTAATACACCATATTAGTAGAACCAAGGTCAAAAATCATATGATCATCTCAATAGATGCAGAAAAATATTTCAACAAAACCCAGCACTCATTCAAGATAAAAAGCCTACAGACAATTGGAATAGATGGTCTTTATCTCAATCTGTAAGAGCCATCTACAACAAACCAACAGCCAACGTCACATTAAATGGACAAAACCTGAAAACTATCTCTCTAAAATCAGGAACAAGACAAAGATGCCCACAGTCTCTACTCTTATTCAGTACAGTCCTAGAAACTTTAACTGAAGCACTTAGACAAGAGAAAGAAATAAAAGGCATAATGATAGGAAAGGAAGAAGTTAAACTATCATTATTTACAGATGATATGATACTCTACTTAGAAGACCCCCAAAACTCCATCAAAAGACTAGATTTCATAAGCAAATTCAGTAACAGCAGGATAGGATACAAAGTCGACACTCAAAAATCAAAACCTTGGGACCGGGGACTTAGCTCAGTGGTGTAAGCACCTGCCTGGCAAGGGCGAGGTCGTGAGTTCAATCCCCAGTATAAAAAAAAAAAAAAAAAAACCTCAAAAAATATAAAAATCAATAACTTTATTGTACAGGAATAACAAACTCACTGAGAGAGAGAAACAACACTTTTCACAACAGCTCCAAAAAAAGAAAGAAAAGAAAAGACAAGACCTAGGAATCAATCTAATGAAGGAAGTAAAGACCCTTTTCATCAAAAACTACAGTATTCTGAAAAGGAGACTGAAGAGGATATCAGAAAATGGAAAGATACCTCTTGTTCTTGAGTAGGAAGAACCAATATAGTGAAGATGGCCATACTTACAAAACTGTTACACAGATTCAACGCAATCCCAATCAAAATTCCAATAGTCTCACAGAATTAGAGAAACGACGAACTGAAACGTCTACAAACTGTGAGCTCAATAAACCTTTCTCCTTTAAAAAAAAAAAAGAGCATTACAGAAAAGAATCCTAAAATTTATTTGGAACCAGAAGAGACCTAGAATAGCAAATCAATTCTGGGCAACAAAGGCAAGGCAGGGGGTGTCACAATCCCTGACTTGATATTATACTATAAACCTACTGCAATAAAAACAGCATGATACTAGCAAAAATAAAAAGACAGACAGGCAGAGGAAGAGAAAGAGACATGAGGATCAGTGGAACAGATTAGAAGATGCAGAAACAACTCTAAGCATACTCAAACACCTTGTCTTTGACATAGGCGCAAAAGACCTCTTTAATAAATGGTCCTAAAAACACTGGCTTTCTATGTGCCAAAGAAATGTTAAGAGTAGATTTTGAGTAAAACTAAGCCTTGTCTGCTGCCAAGGAGGATTGGCTAGGTGATTAAGTAGATGACACAGATGTCTTGGGGACTTCTTTGCCCTAGGGCCCAGGATTTTTCTGAACCATTACTTGCTTCTGTTTATCACTGGAAGTAATCTCTTGCAGGCTGGAAATTTTGTTGTAGTTTTTTTTTCCCCCTTCTTTTTATTTTTTTTAATCCTTGAATAAAATGTATTTAGGGGGAAAAAGAAATTACACAAACAAATGGAAATTAAACAACGCATTCTTAAATAATCAATGAGTTACAGAAGAAATCAAGGAAGAAATTACACAGTTCCTACAATCAAACAATAATGCCAGTACAACATACTAGAATCTATGGGACACAATTGAAAGAAGTCCTATGAGGGAAATTTATAGCTGTGACTGTCTACATAAGAAAGACAGATGAAAGCTGGACATGCTGGGACACTCCTGTAATCCCAGCACCAAGGAGGCTGAGGCAAGAGGATCGCCACAAGTTCAAAGCTAGCCTGGGCTACGTAGTGAGTTCAGGGCCAGCCTGAACTACATAGCAAGACTGTCTCAAACACCCCCCTCCAAAAAAAGAAACGAAGGAAAGAAAGAAAAAGACATTTAATGACAAACCTACTGTCAATATCCTATTAAATGGGGAAAAGTTGTAAGCTTTTCCTCTAAAATCAGAAACAAGACAAAGATGTACACTATCAGCACTCCTGTTTAAAACAATAGTTGAAACATTAACCAGAATGCAGGGAGCTGCTGAAACTGGAGATTGATCATATGTGTGGGGCTAAAGGAAGACCAGCCCAGAAAATACAGAGAGTTCAAAACATGCCACTTAAACAAGCTGTTCCAGCACCAAGAAGGCAAGGGGCCCAGGCCAGCCAGGCAAATGAATTGCTAGGCAGTGGGATTGAAAGTGACCTTCTTCTTTGGAGGGTATAAATAAACGTGCTAGGGCCAGGGATTTAGTTCAGTGGTGTAAGCAAGGATGAGGTCATGAGTTCAATCCCCGGTATCACCAACAAACAAACAAACAAATAAATAAACTTGCTACAGTGGTTGAGCAGTTCCTTCTCTCCCATCAGGAGAAGGGCTCCACCTGACCTCAGTTTTTGTCTCTTTATTTTCTTATCCTCTCCCAGCCCTGAGAAGATCTAGAGCTGTAGCCAGTCTCTATACCAGAGCAATTAGGCAAGAGAAAGAAGTAAAGGAGTTATGTTTAGGAAATGAAGTCAAATTATCATTATTTGCAGACATAATCTTTTGTATTCAAGAACCAAAACATCCCACCAAAATACTCCTAGAGTTAATAACCAAATTTAGTACAAAATCAATACACAAAAATAATGACATTCCTGTACAATCATAATGAATTCACTGATAAAGAAATTAGATAAACAATACGACTTAAAATAATATTAGCCAGGACTGGGGATTTAGCTCAGTGGCATAAGCCCCTGCCTTGCAAGCATGCAGTTTTGAGTTCGATCCCTGGTACCGATTAAAAAAAAAAAATTAGCCAAGGATATGGCTCAACAGCATAAGCACCTGCCTGGCAAGTGCAAGGACCTGAGTTTGATTCCTAGTACCAAAAAAAAAAAAAAAAAAAAAAAAAGAGGGGAAGGGTTCGGGGACATGGCTTAGAGGTAGAACTAATTTTTTTTTAATAGCTGTACTCAATTATATCTCGTGCTTTTGCAAACACAAGATGGAGCTAGGAGTGTGAGTTTCCAGAGAAGGTAGGGCTGTACATTGCTAAGGGTGGCCAGTCCCACCTGACCTATCTTTCAGTCACTCTCCAGATAGCAGCCACCTGCTCTGAAGCAGGTCACCCTAAGGGATGTCTTGAGAGAATATTGAAACCAAGAGGACACCTATTTTTCCCTTGTTTTCCGGATGAGAAACTCAATGTCAAATTCTCTTACACCTTTAGAATGTTTTGTTTTGTTGGTCTTTTTGAAATAGGGTATTGCTATGCAGTTCAGGTTGGCCTTGGGCTCACTTTATAGCCCAAACTGGTCTCAAACTTGCAAAGGATTCTCCTTCCTCAGCCTCCCAAGTGCTGGGATTATAGGAGTATGCCACCACTCCTGGCTTAGAATGTATTCTTAAACACTAGAAACTGTTCGATCCTCACATATATAGAAAGAGCCATTTAGTATTTTTTGCACCCAGGCATGGCCTGTCTACTTCCAACAGGCAAATTGAAATGCAGAGGGAAGTAGCAACTATGATACTTTTTCACAACTAGAACTGTACTGTAAAAGAGAGGGAAAATAGTCAGAATTACCTTATGTTCAGAATTTCATTGCATTAAGAAATAGTCCTTACTTGTGTTCAAAATGTAAAGCCACAGGCAAACCAGGCACCTTTGGGTCTTAAGGCACAATCAGATACTGCTGTTACTAAGCCTGAGGTTCCTCTCCCTTGCTCTTCAGAGCCCAAGGTCAAAGCCTCATCCACTATTGCTGAGCCTTCAGACTCTAAGGGCAAGGCTTCCCAGCCAAGGTCAAGTGAAGCCTCTACTAGGGGCATATCCACCCCTATCTGATTGTGTTCAAGCTTCTTAAGTACAGTATCCCTCATAGGTGAGTAGAGAATTTGGCTCTACCCATGTCCATGTGTCCTTTTCTCTCAGTGACCTCAGACAGATCAAACAAGATCTGGGAAAGTTTTCCAATGACCATGATAATTTACTCAGACCTATGAACTAAACTAGAAAGATGTGATATTACCCTTAAATTAAACATTGACTTCTAATGAGAGACAAAGTGCATTACAAGCTGCTATTACATTTGGAGATGAATGTCATGTTGCTAATTTTACAAGGCCAAAAGACAAGCAGCCAGGGGAACAGCCAGTTCCTATAGGAGCCCAAGCAGCCCCCACACAAGATTCCTACTGGCCCACCAATCAGACAGGAAATGAAAATGAGAAACATCTTCTTTTTTTTAAAATGAGAAACATCCTTAGACATGTATTCTTGAAGGTGTAGACAAGAATTAAGCCCTTCAATTATTTCAAATTGTCAACTATTCATCAAGAGAAAGATGAGAACCCCGCTGCCTTCACAGATCATTTACAAGAGGTATTAATGAAACATCCATCCCAGGCTCCTGATTTGGTAGGAAAGACTATTCTTAAAGACAAGTTTATTTCCCAATCAGATTTAGATATTAGAAAAAAGCTACAAAATATGGCTTTTGCTCCAGATACTTACTTGATACTTCAGTGAGAATTGCCTCCTCAGTATTTATAATTGGGCTGGGGATATATAGCTCAGTGACACAAGTGCCTGCCTGGTAAGTGCAAGGACCTGAGTTAGATTTCTGGTAAAAAAAAAAAAAAAATATATATATATATATATATATATATATATATATATATATATGAAATTGAGACCAGGAAGAGGCCAAGGGGAGAAAATAAAGAGACTAAAAGAAAGTAACCAATTAAAAAAAAAACTTTAAAAAAAGATAAAAGAAAGTAACTGCCTTCACCATGGCCTTAAAAGGAACAGGCTCTAAGTCTGATTCCCAGGGCTCCAAGGTGATCTCAACAACTAAACTTCAGTTAGAAATATGTAGAATGGTCACTGCCCTCTGCCCCCTCATAGCAGTTAGGGATACCTCCTTAAAGGGAGGAACATTGTAGATAGCTAAGTTAGGTAGAAATATTATAGGCAGATAGAGCTAAGCCCTCAAGGGAGTCAGTGCAAAGGATAAGAATACATTATAACTATGCTGGGAGGTACATTTGTTGAAGGCCAGGCCTCAAGATAAAGACGGATTGACCAGGCCTACATACTTCCCCAAGGGATAAGATAATTAGTATCACCTGGTCTAGTGAAGTCTAGCTAGACATCAGTCACCCTAGTGGGTGACCACGACCTACTAATCCATACCTTCTTAAAATGGTCTTTGTAACCCTATTGGTTGCTCAGTTTTGACCCACGTTGTACACACCTTGTGATTTTGCTCTATACAACTTCCTTTGAGAAATGAGCTTGTTAGCAACCCACTTTCAGATCCCTGCCTGTCTCTCAGGAGTTATATTTTCAAGAAATTTTTCTTACTCTTAAACTCTGTTCTTCCTTAAAATTCATTCTTCAATTTTAGGGAATACAAATTCAGCATATCTGATACTTTGCAGGTTGCAATTTCATTATTTTCCCTATGTCCCACCCAAACACCACAGAAACAAGAGTGCTTCTCAGACACTCACACCATCAAAATGGGGAATCTGGACTTCTATCTTCACAGTGTTGTAACAGCCATCAAGGGCCTTCACTAGAGTGGTGTCAGAGAAAGGCAAACAGGAATCTGGGACTTTCATCACTACCAGACGAAAACAAACTGTCCCTGAAAGGCAGGGTTACACTTGATATTGACTTTATATGATGAGAAGAGCTTGAATTACTTCTTAATCCATGAAAAAAAAAGTTAACAAACAACAAATCAAAGTTTTTCACTTTTCCCCACTATTCTAAGCTAGAGGGCAGCAAGAGTCAATGAAAGTGAGCAGATTGTGGAATCTCACAGATACATTTTCAAATTCAGAATCTTCTACATACTTATAGCACAAATGTGGGCAGATTTCCTAAATCTTTTTCAATCTTAGGTTCTTCAACTCCACAGTGAGAAAAATAAATCCTCCAAGGCCTGTTGGAAGAATTTGTCCATGTGAAACACCTGACAAAACTTTGATATAAGTTTCCAAATCTTTCTGTCACCTACTCCTGGAAGGCAGGGGGTGGGTAGGGGAATAAACCACATCCTCCCAACAGGATGCCAACATTACAGGAACCCCAGAAATGGACCCTGGTCCACAGTGAATGCAGTGCAGTCCAATTTGAATTCCCTAGATGGACACAGCTGTTTTCAAGTCTGCTGAGGAACAGTTTTAAAGTTCAATACTTGGTTGGCCCTCAGGGCCTTAGACATAGTCTCAAAAAGTAGATGGCATGGTAGGTAGCCTGAGATTTAGAGTAGTCACAAACCACTAGCTGGACTCAGAATGCTGGTCAAGTGTGTGTATCTTGATTAGTTACTATATTTAGTTGCTAAGCCTACCAGGGCAGGGTTCATTCCTCAGTTTGAGCCTCAAAGACCAATTCTGACTTAGAACCAGTTGGCCCTCAGGTTGGTGCTTTGTGTTCCAAACTGGATTCCCAGCTTTGTCCAGCCCTCCTGGGATGAATCCCTTGTCACTTACACACTCAACTCTCCTAAAGCAGGCCCTTAAAAAAGCTTCTGGTCTCAATATTATTTATTATAAAACAATCTTCCCTTTAAAAAAAGCTCACAAGATTGGATTCAGGCAAAAAGGTGCAAAAAACCCTATTTTTCTTAACTATGATGAAGATGGGAAAAAGAGGAATTTTCAGAAAACAAAGAAATATCACTCATGTAATGAGGGAGGTTAAAAACAGGACTGTAGAAATCCAGGAATCCAAGGCTGGTAGCTCCTTTAGGACGCAAAGCAGCATTTGCAGGTGCTAGGAGCACTGAGATGGGGTTGAAGCAGCCACAGCACCCTGTCAAGGGCTCCTGGGCTGTCTTTAAAACTTGCAGCTTCTCCTCTTTACCTACAGCTTCCTCCCAAATCCTCTAGTCTCTAGCATTTGGAACACGTGCATTCCTGAGGTCTCAGGTCTCCCACCCCCAAACACTCCTGTGCAGTCCATGGTTTTTCAGAGATCAGGTCTCCAAGGCACAACCCCAGCATGACAAAGCTCTCAGATAAACATAAACCTTAGAAGAACTTTAAACACTAATTTGCAGAAGTCTCCTGATGCCTTTTTAAAATATTGCTGCCTACCCTGTCTTTTTTCTCATCCCAGGACACTAGTTGAGTTTAATCTGTCTTTGATGACTCAGGATTATCATCCAGAACAGGAATCATACAAATCATTCAAGTGCCACTAACAGCAGTCAGGCTTTTGCTAAGCTCCCTAAGTAGCAGTGATCTGAAATTCTACCCCTTTTATAGTTTTCCTGTTACTTTGCTAGTCAGCCTCTCCTAGATGGTGCCAGATGCCAGTACTTCCCAATCTCCTGTTGCTTTTCTAATGTTGTGTGCACAAACAGCTGTCCACAAGTGACAGCATGCAGGTGTAGGAATGAATGGGGGTTCCTTTTACAAACACAGTAAATGTAGTAGGGAGCAGGAAGTTTTGCTCTCTCCCTAGGGCCCAGAACAGTGTAATGAATAGCACCTGGCACTTAGTAGGCACATAACAAGTATCTGCTGAATGAATGTTCTCAAACAAAAAACAATGAGAAAGCCTCAACCCTCGATTCCTTTGGGCCCACTGAGCAGATGGGAGTGGATGCTGTTCTGACCCAGGAAATCTTTACAATTTCCCCTTCTACGTGCTAACAAACATCTCTTGAAAACTCAAGTCTAGGAAAGGAAAGAACTTACTAAAGCAGACTTCCAGGACAACCAAGGTGGGAAATAAATGTTATCCCAACAGCCACATGACATAATGAGTAATGAATTACCAGTCAGTCATCCAGCCCTTCCCCAGAAGCTCCATAACTGGTTCTACCACTTTCAGCAAGGGGGGTGGGGGGGTAGGCTGGGTCCCCAGCCACCACCACTGGGCTTCACCCCAGGCGCACAGCAGCCCTCTGACAATTCTGCCTCCAGTTTCACCTCTTCAGGGGAAGGAACCCCTGACTCACACACAAAAGCAAGGCGCTAAGGGGTCCAACAAATAGAAAAGAGCCATCGTTAACTTAAAAGAAAGGTGCCCTATGAAGAAGAGATCATTATTTTTTAAAAGGCTGTTGTCCTTTCTTATAATAAAACTTGGGAGTCAGGCAAGTAAGTAGTACAAGGAATTAGGCCCAGTTCTCAAAAGCCAGGCCTATAGGTTAGACTCATAAGGATACACAGGGAGGCAGCCCTGTGTGACAAGAACTGAATGAACGAACCATCCACAGTGGGTGAATCAGCTAGAAATCCAGTAGTAGGCCCACTTTCAGAAATGGGAACAGTAATCATAGCCTGGGCAGTCATTCCTCCCCAAGTCTGAGGGAGCGCCCATCTCTTCATCCTCTCATTGGCAATGATATAGGGGAATGAGACTCCCGACCAGTAGGTCCAGTACGAGTTTGTGTTCTCTAAAATCGAAGAATGAATTTTAGGAACAACAGAAGTTAAGAGTAGAATATATTTATTGAGAGAAAGAAAGCTTCTGTCCGAAGAGAGACAGAAGGGGTCCGGAGCAGGTTGCCCAAGACTCTGTCTTTTCCAGGGACTTTTATAGAGCAAAATCATGGGTTCAAGGCAAGGGGGGGGATGATGGGAACTCACAAGGCAGATGGGTATAAGGTGGGGCAGAACTATAGTTAGTCAATAAGATCAATAGTTGAGGTAAAAATGATTACATTAGGGACAAATGGCGGGCATTTTTAGGGAGCAGTGAGTCTTCCCCAAGGGGGTTGGGATAGTGACTCCAGGTTTTTTCAGGGTGATAGGGAACTGATTAGAATATCAGTTTTTAGGATGTGGATGTATTTGTTTAATCCTTTGTCTTGAGGCCTGGCCCACAGCAGAAGTTGTCTGTCTCCCCCACAGCTGTAAGGTATCTGCACTGGCTCCTTTGAGGACCTAGTCCAATCTCACTGCCTATAATATTTCTAACTAACTCGGCTGCCTGCAACAGCAGGAGCACTAGAGGTTGGGATGTGACTACCTAGTGTCATAGGGAGTAAGTGAACCACACTGCTCTGGGCCCTTGTCTAGGAGTCCCCTCCACTGAAAGAGGCCACTTTCACTTCTTACAACCTGCGGCAATCAGTGAGGCAGCACACTAAAGAAATCCCCAAATGTTCAGGTACTGAGGAGGCCCCGGACTGTTCCCAAGGCTCAGCACAAGCAGGATGCCACCTCCTCAGACCAATATCCTCAGTACCATGCCTCCAAAAGGTGAGCCTGCTGGTGGTACCGCAATCATTCTGGGGGAATCGGAACCCACACCAGTACCTCTCTCAACCTGCCAATCATGGTCTGTGGACCAGGCACAGGACATCGTCCTGTGTAGTCTGGAACTGGGAGTGGGCATTGGGCCCAGCCTGCTTCTCCCCAAAGTTTGGCTCATATGTTATGCGGGGATCTGGGTCCTCAGCCCATCCCTGTGTCCCCCTTCAGCTCTTCTTATCCCTCTGGCTCTCATCTCTTGGTCTTCTCTTCCTTTAGCCTTCACAGCATTCCTCAACTCTTGTCCTGCTCCCCTCTTCCACCCACCTGGAACCCAGTCCACAGCCTTTTCCCTCCTTAGATGTCACCATGCTGTGTGACTTACCTCCTCCTTCCCACTTTCCCTCGCACCTCAATTCTCAGGTTCAAACCTCAAAGACCTTTTCCACTTTCTCTAGGTTATACCCTCTCCCCATGAGCCACAAGGCTCTCCCCACTGCCTGATATCACTCTCAACACCTAGATCCCTAGATCCCCAGCCAAAGACCCACTCTGGGGACCTGAACTCCTTGTCTCCAAGCCTGGAACTTCCCGTACTCCCACATCTCTTTTTTTTTTAAAGTAGGGTCTTGCTGTGCAGTTCATCCAGGACTTGAACTTACTTTGTAGCTCAGGTTAGCCCTGAATTCACAGCAATCCTCCTGTCTCAGCCTCCTAAGTGCTAGGATTATAGCTATGTGCCACCATGCCCAGATCATTTCAATTTTTTGCCCTTAAGGCACTGGTTTACTTTTTAACCAATTTATGTTAGTAAAAAAAAAAAGTGTGTTATGGGCATGCATGACTGTAATCCCAGCCCTAGGGAGGCTGTGGTGGGAGGATTATCATGACTGTGAGAGGCCAGCCTGGGCTACATATCAAACTCCTATCCTCTCTCCCTCAAAAAAGTGTGTTGATTTAAATAACTAAAAGAATGGGAACATGGGCCGGGGATTTAGCTCAGCAGCATAAACTCCTTCCTTGCAAACCCATGGTCATGAGTTCGATCCCTGGTACCAAAAAGAAAAAAGGAACAACAAAACTGGGGAAAGTGATTACATAAATGGAAAATATTTTGAATGGTGCCTTGGCTTAAATAGAACGGCACTGTGTAATTTTAACACAAATTATAACATAGTTCTACAGTAGTTCATTCCTGCTGGGTTCACCAGGATCTACCAGCTTTGCTTACTGACGGCCAATTCTCACTCTGTATCACTGATGAGTGGCGAGGCTCTCTGGGCTCTACAAACCTTCTCGTTACTCTAATTGCTCCTGAAGTGTAGGTCATGGAAAAAATTCTGAAAGAGGAGTAGAAAATTCAGGTTTGGGCAGGGGTGCTGCATTTACTAGTCACCTTCTGCTGGGCAAATCAATTAAACTCTTTGAGTCTTGGTTTTCTCATCTATAAATTGGAGCTAATAGTCTTTGCCTACCTACAGTCTTGTTTTGAAGATCGCATCAAATAAGATAATTATGTGAAAGCACTTTGGTATCATATAAATGTGAGGCACGTCCTGAATGTTAATGAATAGCTTACAGCTTACAAACGCAAATGAATCATTTCTTTGACTTAACAGGGAACCAAGTAACTTCAAAATTCCAAAGCTGCAGCCAGAGTTAACCATTAGAGACAGAGTAGGAGGCTTTGGAGGCCAGGTGGTACCATAGTACCTCCTACCTCAGGCCAGGCTGTGGTGAAGGAAAGACATCTTTGAATGAAACCAGGTTCAGTGCTCAGCACCTTGAGGTCTCAGCATTTGGTCTGGAGAAAACAGGCTTTGGAATGGATCTCTCTGGAGACTGGGACTATTGTTACAGACAGCTGAGTTAGTTAGAAATATTATAGGCAGTGAGATAGGGCTAGGTCCTCAAAGAAGCCAGTGCAGAAACCCAGATACCTTGCAACTATCGGAGAGATAGATACCTCCTGTTGTGGGCCAGGCCTCAAGACAAAAGATCAAACAAATGCATCCATATCCTAAGGACTAATTTTTGTTTGTTTTATTGGTACCAGAGATCGAACTCATGACTACACGCTTGCAAGGCAGGCACTTATGCCACTGAGCTAAATCCCCAGCCCAAACACTGATATTCTAAATAGTTCCCTATCACCCTGAGGAAGCCAGGAGTCACCATTCCAACCCCCTAAGGAAAAGTCACTGCTCCCTAAAAATGCCCGCTTTCTACGTGACTTGCTTCCTCATTTGTGCCTAATGTAATTAATTTTACCTGAACTTTTTTTTTTTTTTTGCAGTACCGGGGATTGAACTCACAACCTTGTGCTTGCCAGGCAGGTGCTTATGCCACTAAGCTAAATCCCCAGCCCTTGAACTATTAATCTTATTGGCTAACTATAGTTATGTCCCATCTTATGCCCATCTGCCTTGTAAGTTCCCAGTTTTCCCCTCCTTAAACCCATCTCACCCCATGATTTTACTCTATAAAAGTCCCTGGAAAAGACAGAGTCCTTGGCAACCTTCTCAGGACTCTTTCTGTCTCTCTTCAGACAGAAGCTTTCTTTCTCTCAATAAATATATTCTACTCTTAACCTCCATTGTTCCTAAAATTTTCTTCGATTTTAGGGAACACGAACTCATACCGGACATAGTAAGGCGGGAGTTTCATTCCCCTGCATCACTGTGTCAGGCACACCTCAAATCCAGAAATAGCCTAAAGAACATAGTTAACCCACCCTATAACCTAGAAGCCCAAACACATTGCACTGTCCAGATTCATCTTCTGCAACATCCTCAACAAACTAGGTGATGCCCAGTTACTTGTCCTGAGAGATACTTTTACTGCTCCATCTTCAACTCATACTGCTCCTTTGAGTTGTTTTTTTTTCCCCCATGAAACAAGGTCTTGCTATTGTAGTACAGGCCAGGCTTGAACTCACTATGTAGCCCAGGCTGGCCCTGAACCTACGCTGATCCTCCTACCTCAGCCATCCAAGTGTTGAGGTTTCAGGCATGCGCCACCATGCCCTGCTCAGGAAACAATGCTGATGTGTCATATTCAGATATATGAAATATATGGTTAAATAAATATATTAGCTAGCATACAGATAAAACAACCTTTTCCTTAAAGTAACTTATATGGTATAATATAGCCTTCCTCCCTGAAAATGTCAATGTTAAATTCCCTTGGTATTCTGATAAAGACATAAAAATTGAGTCTTAAAAAGAGTTGATCACTCAGGCTTGGCAGCACATGCCTATAATCCCAGCACCCAGGAAGATGAGGTAGGAGGTTCTCAGGAACTTTGAGGCCAGATCCCATCATTTGATGAGATCTTCAAAACTAGGCTATACACTGAGTTCAAGCCTGGCCAGAACTACATAGCAAAATCCTGACTCCCCAGAAGAAAGAAGGAAGGAAGAAAAAAGAAGGAAGCAAGATGCATTTTTAAACAGGACTTATAGTATTTATCAAGATAAAAGGGAGCTACAAATCTTTGAAAGGGTTTTAAAAGAAGGTCAAAGCCGGATGTGGTGGCTCACGCCTGTAATCCCAGCACTCGGGAAGCTGAGGCAGGAGGATCCTTGTGAGTTCGAGACCAGCCTGGACTACAAAGTAGCTCAAGGCCAGCCTGAACTGCGTAGCAAGACCCTGTCTCAAAAAGACAAAAAAAAAAAAAAGAAGGTCAAAGCTACTATTGATGGAAGATAAAGATGGATATAGGCTGGAAATATCAACCTGGGCTCCAGTTAGGGGCTGAGGCTGACTTACTGTGCTGTGCTGTCTTCTTTTATCCTGCAAGGTCTTGCACAAAAACATCTCCTCAGGAAAACCTTCCCTGGTTCTGCCAATCATCTGAATCATGTCGTCTTTATCTTACACCATTTTCCTTGTATTCTTTCATCAAAGCTTTTTCATTTTTCCTCAAAGTTTGTTGTTAACTACACCATGTGAGCTGGCAGAAAGCGAGACGTGCTACCTTATTCAGCACTTAAGTTCCACCTGGCCCACATTGTACCTTGTTCATAGTGATACTCTATGAATGTGCTGATGTGACCAAAATAGTGAACTCTGGTGATCCTCAATTTTGTTCCACTTGATTCTCCTTTCTCCTGCCTCAATTAAGAACCACTAGAGTGTTGTTAGGTGAATCAGCACTTCTGGGACTGGAATGAGTAAGAAGGGTAAAGGTAGAAAGAAAACTCAAACAGAAACTAAAGGTGATTTTATTTAACTTAAAACTTACAATAACAATGACAAAGAAAAGAACTGCCCAGTAATGAGCACTCACTCTGTGCCAAGCTCTGCATTAATGCTTCCTGCAGAGCAAGCCTCACAAACTGTGCAATCAAGGGAGGGACTGTCATTCTCACTGTGCAGATGGGTAAATGAAGGCACAAAGAAGTTAAATATTCCCTCAGGACCACCAGCTAAACAAGCCATAGAGCCAACAGTCACACAGTCAGACTAAAAAGTTTTCTCTCTTTTTTTTGGTGGCAATGGAGATTGGACCCAGGGCCTTTAGACTGAGCTACATTCCTGGCTCTTTTTTAAATTTTATTTTGAGACAAAATCTTGCTAAATTACAAAACTGCCCTGGCCAGGTTCAAACTCCCTGCTTCAGCTTCCCAGAATACTGGGATTATGGGTATACTACCATGCTGGACTCAAAGTCCACCTTCTTAACTATAACTGCTGGTGAGGACAAAAGCAATTATCAGTGCTGTCCAATGTTCTACATTGTGATTTCCATCCACAAAAAAAAATGATTTCTATCCACATTCAACACATGCTAGATGCAACAAGCAACAATTGTTGTCCTTGCTTAAAATTAGATATCATTGGAAGGCTAAGGTAGAAGGAGTCCAAGAGTTTGGGGACAGCTTGGGCTGCACAGTGAATTCAAGACAGCCTGAATCACAAAGCAAGACCCTGTTTCAAAAAAAAAAAAAAAAAAGGGGCTGGGGATTTAGCTCAGTGGCATAAGTGTCTGCCTGACAAGCGCGAGGTCATGAGTTCGATCCCTGGTACCGCAAAAAAAAGAAAAAAAAAGAAATCCTATGTGATGTTGTTAAAAAAAAAAAAGATTAGATATCAAAACTGTTACTTTCTGCATCAAGTACTTTCTCTATCACTGTAGGAAATCACCTTCTGATTTGAAAACATGAACTTCTAGGAAAATTAACCATGTTAGCCTCTGCTAAGATTCCAAAATGATGAGTCCCAGGAACAACAGGAAAAGAAGCTGGAAACAGAGAAGAGATTACAGTGAACTCTTCTCTTTACTTAGCTATTCCCAGCACCAGGCACAGAGACTGGCACCAAGTAGGCATGTAATAAAAATGTCTGTGGGCTCGAGATGTAGCTCAGTGGAAAAGTGCATGCTCAACATGTCTCCATGTATGCCGTCCCCAGCACCACATGTACAAAAAAGTTTCCTAGCTGGATGTAGTGACACATGCCTGCAATCTAGCAGTCTGAGGGCTGAGGCAGGAGGACCACAAGTTAAAGTTCAGCCTGGGCAACTTTGCAACTAGCAAGATCCTATTCCAAACTTTTAAAAAATAGCAGGCATAGTGGTGCATGTCTGTAATCCCAGCACTCAACAGGCTGAGGCAAGATTACTGCCACAAGTTTAAAGTCAGCATGAGCTATATAGTGAGTTCAAGGCCAGCCTGAACTACATAGTGAGACCCTGTATCAGAAAAACCAAAAAAATTAAAAATAAAATAAATAAATCCCATGACTTGGGAGGCTGAGGCAGGAGGATCATTGCAAGTTCAAGACCAACCTGGGCTACCAAGTGAGCTCAAGGCCAGCCTAAGCATAGTAAGACCTTGTCTGAAAAAGGCAGACAGACAGATAGACAGACAAATAAATAAATAAATAGATAAATAAGGGCCAGGAATGTAGATCAGTGTGAAAACCCTGAGCTCAATCTCCAGTACCACACCCACATGAGAAGCACCAGGAGTGGTGATGTATGTCTGTAATCTCAGCACATGAGAGGTGGAGGCAGGAAGATCATTACCAGTTTGAGGCCAACCTGGGATACAAAGTGAGTTCAAGGTCACCCTGAACTATACAGCAAGACTCTATCTCAAATCTCCCCCAAAGTGTTTTTTTTTTTTTCTTCTCCCTCTCTTATGGGAAATGTTTCTACCTTTCTCTAAAACATATAGGGAGAAAGGGAAAAGCAATGAAAAAGTTCCAGAGAGAACAGAGTGGTTTCATTTCACGCAGACTCAGAATAGAGTGGCCCTGGGTGAGGTACTGGGTACACAGCAAGCTGCTGCTGAGGCAGGGCTGTGCTCAGAGAGATGGGCCACTGATCTCTGTAGTTGCTCCATTCATTCAACAAGTCTTACTGAGAGTCTACTACATGTCAGTTAGCAGGTTAGAGCTACAACAGAAGCGAATGGCACACACCTGCTCCTAAGGGGCAGGAGTACAGAGAGGAATAAGACTGGAGGCAAGTAATCACATAGCTGAATATACAGCTGCAAAATTCAGTCCTAGAAAGGAGAAGAGCCAGGTGCTACAGAAGCGAGTAAGAAGCTGAGCAAGTATGAAGGTAAGTGTGGTGACACATACCTGTAATTCCAACTACTTGGCTGAGGTAAGAGAATCACAAGTTCAAGGTCAACGTAGGCAACCAAGAGACTTTGTCTCAAAATAAAAAATAAAAAGGGCTGGGGGTGTAACTCAACAGTAGAGCACTTGCCTACCATGCACAAGGCCCCAGAACCACCAAAAAAAAAAAAAAAGAAGAAGAAAAATAGGGAGAGAGAAGAAGAGAGAAAAAGAGGAAAAGGGTCAGGGAGGGAGAGAGAGAGAGAGACAAAACCTCTCTGAGGATGCCATTAAAACTGTGTGTTGAAGGATAAAAGCAACCCATGAAGGGAGGAAAATCATTTCTGGCAGATGAAAAACCCTGTAAGAAAGAATAAGAGCATTTCACTGAAAACACAACAGGGCTTTAAGTGAATACCAATATAATTTCATTCTCTGTGAGAAGAAAGATTGGAAAAGCATGAGAGATTAGAATAGGTTGGGCCTGGGGATGTGGACAGTAGTAGAGTTCTAGACTTGCATGCACAAGGCCCTGAGTTCAATCCCCAGAATCACAAGAGAGAGAGAGAGAGATTAGAATAGGTTGGAAGCAGAAAGACAAGCGGATTGGACTGGTGGTAGAGGGAAAGAAGACAATAAACAGGTTTCAAGATTATTTGAGAGGATGCTGGGTAAGGTGGTGCATGCCTGTAGTCCCAGCACTTGGGAAGCTGGGGCAGAAAGATCACTGTAAGTTCAAGGCCAGCCTGGGCTACATAGACTTGTCTCCAGAAAACAAAAAAACTACTTTGAGAGGTTGGCTCATAAGGACCCAAGAAGTACCAAGAATGCTCAGGTTCCTAGCATAAGTGGATGGGGCTAGGGATGTAGCTCAGTGGCAGAGTGTTTACCTAACACATGCAAGGCCTTGAATTAGATCCCCAAAATGGGAGATGGAGGTAGGGTGGAATCCTAGCTTGAGTGGATGGTATGGTGGTATCATTTACTGAAATGGTCTCAGAAGTCCAACAAAGGAATAGGTTTCCAGAGAGAAGTTTAAGAGTTCAATTTTGGATACAGCAAGACTTAGAACCCTATGAAACATCCAAGTGAAGAGATCAAATAAGCAGATGGATATATTATGGCTTTAGGACTCAGAAAAGTGCTATGAGTAAAAGTTAAATTTGGTGTTAATGGTCATCCTTGTCACTGAATTGTTCAGGGCAAGGTCAGGAAGACATGGTAGAAGGAACAGGACCTAAACTGGGCATCAGGGCGTCTAGGTTTTAGTTCTACTCAATTCTGTCACTAAACAAACAGCCTCTCTGACTTTGTTTTACCATCAGTTATACAAAGAGGTGGGCCCATATCAGAGGTGGTGTGGGAGTGGAGTTACTGAGGATTAAATCCAAAGCCACTAAGCTTTCTCTGGTGCATTTTTAATTTTTTTTGGTACCAGGGATCAAACTCACAACCTTGCACTTGCCAGGCAGATGCTTAAGTCACTAAGCTAAATCCCCAGCCCGCATTTTTAATTTTTATTTTAAGACAAGGTCTTGCTAAATTGCCCAGGCTGGATTTGAATTTGCAATCCTCTTGTCTTGGCCTCCCAGATTGCTCAGATTACAGGCATGGACCACAGCACCTTGCTGATTGGGGTTTAACTTTTTTTGGATACAAGTTATTTCCTCCCCTCCTAAACAAATATGAAAAAATATTATACACAATTTTAGGAGTTCACTCAGTTTCTGGAGTCTATTGTGCTTCTTGAACAAGGAATACCAAAAGCAAAATGTAAGAAAATTATGGCAGAATCTATGTTTAGCTCAACAGAGAGTTTGTTTAATAAGCTTCATCTGGTATCAGTGATGCTCTATAAGAAGTTATCTGCCAAGCTGGAGTTGATCAGTCAAATGTCAAAGTAGTACCCAAACTGAGCATGTAGCACAAGCCTGTAATCCCAGCGCTTTGGAGATTGAGGCAGAAGGATCACTACAAATTGGAGACCAGCCTGGGCTACAAAGTGAGTTCAAGGCCAGCATGAACTGCATAGCAAAACCCTGTCTCAAAACAACAACAACAACAACAACAACAACAACAAAAGTGGTGCCCAAATTCATGGATTTCAATTAAAATGGGGTGCTCAAAAGATTTAAGGGAGGGCCGGGTGTTTAGCTCAGCAGTATAACAGCCTGCTTGTCAAACTCGAAGTCTTGTTTTCAATCCCAGGTACCAAAAAAAAAAAAAGGAAAGTACTTTGACTTGGGCTGGGGATTTAGCTCAGCAGCATAAGCACCTGCCTTACAAGCGCGCAGTGGTGAGTTCAATCCCACTATCAAAAAAAAAAAAAAAGATTTAAGGGAGAACTACTTCATGTATTCAACAAATACATGACGAATACAGACTATTTCAGTCAATTAGAAGATAATAGCAATATAATTCTGCTGGGAGACTCATAAGGAGATTTAAGAATGGGAGATGGGATGAGATAGCTAATGTTGAACATATTCTGAAAACTGGATATCTAAATGACAGTTGATGAGATTTTAGAAAAGTTCATGGACTCATATTATTCTACTGTTGCACTGATAATAAACAGGAAATGAAAGTCTACAAAAAGAACCCTAGGTGAAAAACTATCATCTCCTAAAGACATCTGCCTTCCTGTGTTCACTACAGCACTATTCACAATAGCCAAGATATGAAACCAACCACACACACAATGGATTATTCCACCTTAAAAAGAAGATTCTGACACTTGAGACAACTTGAGTGAGCCCCAAGGACATTATGTTAAGTGAAACAAGCCAAACACAGAAAAATTCATGTGGAATCTGAGAGGAAAAAAAAAAAGTACTACTATGTTACATGGCCAGACAACCAAAGTTTAGGTGGCCCTCCTCGTATACACTTTGAATGTTTCTTAGGCCCCTAGGTTCCCCCAGAGAACATGACAAGGAAAGGCCAAGGAAAGGGACACTAACACCTACCAGGCCCTAGATTTCCCTTACTTTCTACTTAAAAGTATCCCTCTAACGAAGTCAGCCAATGTATCCAAAGTGAAAACAGAAATAAGTGCTGGAAAGGAGAAGTGGCTGACAAGACAAGATAATAAGTAACTGATGAGGTCTTTCTCAAGATGCCATCTACTTTTCAAGGTTTATCTTTTAGTTTTTCTGTTATGTTTCAGACAAAATGGACTGTACACACTCTTAGTACACAGCACATAATAAACATATAGTTGCTCAGCATTATTAATACTCAAGCATTAAAGACTTAGGAGACAGATGTAGTAAACGGTTTTGGTACTTCATATATAACACTATGGCTTTTTTTTTTTTTTGCAGTACTGGGATTTGAATCCAAGACCTTCACACTGAGCTACATTCCCTTGCCCATCTTTCCTTTTGAAATAAGGTCAAAATAAGTCCCTAAATTTCCCAGAGTGGGCTGAAATTTGGGATTCTCCTGCCTCAGCCTTTCAGAGTGGCTGGGATTACAGACATACACCACCACACGTGGCTCCAATATCCTGCTCTTAAAAGCTCATTCAGCCTTTGGGTAGTCCAGAAATACAGGGGCATTGATGAGCATTCATTTTCATCCCACAAATTATCAAATTATCAGCCTCCATTGCCTATATTGTTACAAACTATTGCCATGAAGTATAGGGAAATAACAGAAACTTCACGTGCAGCTTGATCAGCGTCACCCCCAGCCCTTTGATCCACACTTGCCATACCGTTTGATCCTGTTTTTGGCCCACTATCTAGCACAACACTGAACTGAGTAGGACAACACTGAACATCTGCCACTTGAAAAGGCTCAATGGGTTAGTGACCATAGGGTTGTAAATCACATGGCCAAACTGGGGATGAAGAGGTAGTAGTGAAGGAGCCTTGTAATCTGATCTTTCTTCCACTCTAGATTTTAAGCCATGTTAAATCAGCCTGCAAAACAGACTAGAAAAGAAACGTCCCTAGTCACAGTAGATGCACAAGTGGACAAGGAGGCTGAGCCTGCGCAGGCGCAGAGAAGAGGTCAGGCTTTTCTGACGCTCACCCTCGCCTCTCCCAAACAGCCGCCAGACAGGACAGCCACACGGCGCGAGGAGCCCTCTATGCCCCTTTCCACGCAAATCCTTCATACTGTCCAGGAAAGGTTTGAGCGCCCGCCTTCTGAGGCCGTCGGGCCGCCCCACGTTCCCCGCCCAGAACCCAGCAAAACCTGGGGAACTGGCGCCAGCAGCGGAAAAGGCGCCTGGACAGGAAAGGCCGCCAGGCCGTTCAGGACCTGCCTTCCTCGCCACCGTTCTTACCTCTTTGTCCGCCGCCTGCTCCTCAATGCCTAGCAGCGCGTACAAGTCCATCTGTAAGAGTTCCTTTGTCACCGCCATGGCTCCAGTCCTGACTGGATTCGTACTACAACTCCCATGAGCCCAGCAAGGGCGGGGCTGCCGCCTGGCCGCGTGTCGCTTAGCCTCCTGGGAATCACCGGGTTCCGGTTCCGACCTGACTGGCTGTGAGGGAGCGCGCAGCCACAGTGAACTGCGACTCCCAGCAGCCCTCGCTCCCGCCGCCAGCCGGAGTGGGCGTGTGGGGCAAGGCGGGCAGGGTAGTGAGGGTCCTAGGGGCCGGGATCCGGCCCTCCTGGCTTCAGCCTCACGGATCCTGCTACCCTGGAAGACACAATGGAGAGCAGGTGCTACGGCTGCGCTGTCAAGTTCACCCTCTTTAAGAAGGAGGCGAGTCTTCTCCCCGCGGGCTGGAGGGCCAGGGAGGACGAGGAGCGACGGGGAAAGCATGGGATTTACAGAGCAAAAACCCGGTTTTATGGCCTCCTTTCGGCAGTGTGGTTTTGATGAAGTCATTGATCCTCCGTTTCGATTTCTGCAAAGTGAGGCTAAGCCTTCCTCTCTTTGAGGTCCGATGTGAGGGTCTAAAGAGGTGCTGGACGTGAAAGTACCCTGTATATTATAAGTGCTGTCGTTATCAGAAAGCTACGCTTTTTCAGCCTCCCAACTGTAGCGTCTGCCTGTCGTCTTCTCTCTATCCGTTATCTCCCAGCGCAGTCTTTAGTACCCCGTGACTCTGTCCATCACAGTGTGCCCTTTGCTCTGAAACCTCCCCCATCTCCGCAGCCCGCCTTTGCCCAGGTCTCTTTTCGATAACCACCCTTCCTCATGCTCCCGGGGAACCAACCTGCCAGGTTCCCCTGGTAAACTGCAGGCTCTCTGTAACTCTTTTGTTCCCAGAGCATGTGACCAGAAGATGATGGAACCAAATGGGATGAATTAATGCCATGTAAGAAGGCAGGACCAGGTGGAACTTAATGACTAGATTTTAGAGTGGGTTCAAGTTTGACCTTTGCTGTCTTACAGGGTGACTTTAGTTTCAACAAGTCACATAACTTCTCAGGCCTCCGCTAAAATAGGAAAAATATCGGGCGTGGTGGCGCATGCCTGTAGTTCCAATACTTGGGAGGCTGAAGCAGAAGGATTGCTTGTGAGTTTGAGGTCAGCCTGAACTATATAGCAAGACCCTGTCTAAATAAATAAATAAGGAAAATAATGGTTGATCACAGAATTAAATAAAATAATGTGTATAGATTGGGAGGGCTGTCATATGATGAATATTAACTACTAAGCTTAGTGCCTGACACAGAGTAAGTGCTTAAGGGTAACTATTGTTCTCATTCCATTCTGAGCCAAGTTCTACCACAGTAGACAGTACATGGCCTCTGCACTCTAAAGATTCTCCTTTGTTAAAGAATCCATAGCCTGAAGCACAACGCTTTACCCATGGCAGGGAACTGAAGATGATAGGAAGCAAGGCAATTTTGCAGAGAGTTACATGTGATTTGTATAAGAGACTGAAATCCAAGGAATTTCTTTACCCTCTGCCCAGTTTCTCCCTAGGTCTTGGAGTCCCACTCTTTCCCTCTTCCCAGGAATTAGGCACGACTTCCCGGTCTTCTCTTTCTGTATATTTGCTTGGAGAGCCCCAGGGGGAACCCTCCAGGGGAGGGTGAGAAGTGGATCCTTCTGCTTCTTGTTTTTTGTAGTATGGCTGTAAGAATTGTGGCCGGGCCTTCTGTTCTGGCTGTCTTAGCTTCAGTGCAGTGGTGCCCCGAACTGGCAACACCCAACAGAAAGTCTGCAAGCAATGCCATGAGATCCTGACCAGGTGAGAGGCCAGCATGGATGGGGGTCAGCTAAGCATGGCAGTGGGCATCTGGCAGTCCATCAGAGGTCAGCCCAAGTAGTGTTTGGGGTAGATGACTGGTGAGATGGCAGGACTTCTAATGCCAGATTACTTCTCTATAGAGGGTCTTCTCCTGCCAATGCCTCCAAGTGGTCACCACCTCAGAACTATAAGAAGTAAGTACTGAAGATAAAAAAAGAAAACTGGGCATGGAGCAAATGAAAGCAGAGTCAGGAGAATACCCACTTCTCAGGCTGTTGACTGCCCATTTGGGCTCAGAAAACAGCTCGTCAGCCCTCTCCCTGGAAAAAAACATGATAGATCTTGGCCTGTCATCTAGACCTGAGGCTGGTCAGCTGGGTTGGGGTGCAGAGAACATGAGTGTGGGCTATAGAAAATCACCTACTGGAGGTCTCCCTAGATATCCGGAAGCAATTTCATGGGAAACTGAGTAGATGCCACCAGTCCTCCCTTCTGCCTTCAAGAGCCTGTATCTTACATCCTGCCAGGCGTGTAGCAACCTTGGAAGCCAAGCAGAAGCCCAGTCCCCAGAACCAGGGACTAAGCCAACAAGACCAAGTCATTGCTGAGCGCCTAGCACGACTTCGCCAGGAGAACAAACCCAGTGAGTAGAGGGAAGAAGGGTAGCCAGAAAGACATGGTCTGGGGCTTCTAGGGTTGGGTGGCTCTGGTCCTTACCCTGATCTCCCCATGCCAATTGCAGAGTCAGTGCCCTCACAGGCAGAGATAGAGGCACGGCTTGCTGCATTGAAGGATGAACCCCGGGGTCCCATCCCTTCCACCCAGGAGATGGAGATTCGCCTTGCAGCACTGAAGGGCAGAGTTCCACTGTATCAGACCCCTCAGCCAGTGAGTGCTATGGTTTGGGAGGGAAGAGATTCCTAGAGCATGATACATGTTTAGTCATGTACGTTTCAGGAGTTGGTAAACCTCCCATCCCTACCTCCTGAGCCTCAGAGCTGCTGCCAGGCCAAGGAGCAAATAACAAGCAGCAGTGCTGACTGGGACAGAAAAGAGTAGATGGTCCTATTGAGGTTTGCCAGACCTATTTGATTATGGGCCTTGAATTCATCTCTTTTCCATGGACTTTGAGAACTCCTCAGCATCCACTTCTAACTCAGACTGCTTCTGGCCTTAGAGTACAGCTTTTCCCCTCCCCCCATTCCCCACTGAGGTTTCCTCCTCTGGGCAGGCACATCAGACACCAGACCCCAGGACCCAGGCTCAGCAGACGCAGGATCTGCTAACACAGCTGGCAGCTGAGGTGGCTATTGATGAAAGCTGGGAGCAAGGAGACCCAGGTAACCCCTCTAGTTGGCTCCTCCATGGATATGCCCATCTTCTTTTCCCAAATGGGAGAGACTCTGCTGTCTATCTTTTAAGGAGATAAATATAAATCAAAGTGATCAGCATTATATGGGCTACCATTTATTGAATACTCCAAAGGAAGCCAGTGTAGGCCTGGTACTTAAAAGCATGGGTGTTAGAATCAGACAGTATGTCCCAGTTCGACCACATACTAGCTATATGACCATGGGCAAGTTACTTAAGTCTCACTTTCCTCATATGTAAAATGGGTGATGTATATGTTAAAACTTACCTCATGGGTGAGTGGAGGAGAAATTAAGTTAATCCAGTAAGCACTTGGGGTTCATAGTAAGTGCTCAGTGTTCTCTGCAATGATGGTGATGAGAAGAAGGAAGAAGGCTATCTTAGCTTTCCATGATAGCTCACCTTGTGTCTCTCAGATCCAGCATGTACTTTTTTTTTTTTTTTGTCTTTTTGAGAAATGGTCTTACTAAGCAGTTCAGGCTGACCTTGAGCTAACTTTGTAGCCAAACAGGCTGACCTTGAGATAACTTTGTAGCCAAATCCTCCTACCTTAGCCTCCTAAGTGCTGGGAATTAGCTGTGCACACCACTGTCTTTGTTCTTGCTCTCTTTTTGTCTTTACTCTGCCCAACCATGCTCTGCCAGTTTCTTTCCCACTCTTCACTTCTACTTTATCACATAAACTTTGCCACTGCTGGGAAAAAAAAAAAAAAGGAAGGAAGGAAGACAGACGAGGCTGTAGAAAATTACAATCAGCTGGGTGTGATGTCACCTACCTATAATTCTAGCCTCAGCAATGCTGAGGCAGGAAAAGTGCCACAGGTTGGAGGCCAGCCTGAATTACAGAAACTCTGTCTCAAAAAATAAATAAACAAATAAATAAATAAACGAGCAAATAAATTCAATTTAAAGTTTAGTGACTTACTGCTGCCAGCCACATTTTAAGGTGTTTTTTTGTTTGTTTGGTTTTTTTTTGAGACAGAGTCTCTATGCCATTCAGGCTGGCCTTGAGCTCACTTTGTAGCCTAGGCTAGTCTTGAACTCACAACCATCCTCCTGCCTCAGCCTCCTGAGTGCTGGGATTACAGACGTGAGCCACCACGCCCAGCTTTTTTTTCCTGTTTTTTGAGCTAAGGTCTCACTATGCAGTTCGGGCTCCTCTTGAGCACACTTTGTAGCCCAGGATGGTCTCGCTTGAACTTGCAATGATCCTCCTGCCTCAGCCTCCTGGATGCTGGGATTACAGGTGTGAGCCACCACACCTGGCTACATTTTAAAGTTTCAATAACTACATGAACTCATGGTTGTGGAACATTTGTGTCATCATAGAAAATTCTATCAAACAGTGCTATTTGAAGACTTCAGTTGTTGTCAGCCGGTGATAATTATTCCCCCTTGGCACTTTTGTAAATGTCTAAAGACTTCCTAGGTGTCACAGCTCAGGATGGAGTTGGCATCTGGCAGGTATGCTGCTAACATCCTACAATGCAGAGGTCAGCTCCCTCCAGCAAGAACTGTACCACTGCAACGTGTCAGTAGAACCAAGATCGAAACACCTTGCCTTTTACAGTCTCATTGAGAATCAATAATCTTGAGTTATGTATTTTTATGCTTCTTTAAAATGAGGAAACTGAAGCCTGGTGAGCTTAAGGAACTTGACCAAGGTCACATAACTCTTAAGCAGCTGAGATGGAAGCTGGGAGGCTGAATCCAAAGCTGTCTTGTTTCAAATCACTTGCTCTGAAATTTAGGCTGAAGGTAACCGTAGCAGAGCCATACCCACTCTGTAAAATTCTTTCTGCCCAGTGATGTACAAGACCTCAGCTTCATTGAGACCCTCTCTGTGCTGCTTCTGAGTAATGCTAATTCCAACTCCAAAAGGCAGAGAGACTGTCTGCACTTTGGCTTCCTCTTATCCTGATCTTTTAGGGAGGTGAGTCTCAAACCATGACACCTACCCTGTATCAGGTGGGGATGGGTGAAAAAGACATCATTTAGGAAAATGGAGGAAGTACTAATTTTTTATTTGTGATATAAGCCATAGGTGCTAGTACTAGCAAAAAACTGATGATGTGTGAAAAGTGGGCTCAATGTCTTCTGGGGAGAGATCTTAGAATGCCACTGCCTCCCTAACTGCATTATTTTTTCCAGCTGCTATCTCTCTCCAGAATGACCTCAACCAGGGTGGTGCAGGGAGCCAGCACACTAATTCCCAGGGGCAGGCCAGCTGGTCCCTGGAAGAGGAGAAGAACAGGCTTTTGACTAAGACAACAGCTGAGCTCCAGGAGAAGAACATCAGGCAGGAACAGATCCTGGCCCTTGCCAAGCGACTGGCTATGTTGCAGGGACAGGACCCCAACAGAGGTAAAGACTAGAGTCAGCTGTTCACTCATGCCCATTGGTCAAGGCCTTCCTCTCTCCCAGGCCAAGCTGTCCCTGCTAAGGCTGAGTCAGGGACCAGGAGTCATGAGTCATGAGCCATGAGGAATGGGCTAGGGCAGTGGTGGTGAACTGATGGCACTGGGCAGTTTGTATCATTGAAAGCTCTAAAAGGTTTGCCATCACTGGCTAGGGCAAAGCAGTGGATGAAGAACCAGTGGCAGCCCTCAGAGGGCAGGAGGACCTTTAGTCCACTTAGGTGCTGAGGCCTCTTTGTCTGCCCCTAATCCTCAGGGTTGCATCAGTGATGGCCCAGCTTTGCAGGGTGGGGCAGGGAGAAACAAGTTCTGATCAGGTTGGCTAAGGGGGCTCCTTAGTTCTGCAACAAGTGCCTGGGAGACAAAACCAGTTGTGGGAATCAAGAGGACTGCCACTCAAGTGAAGTGAGAGAGCCATTCAAGTGAAATGTCTCACCTTCACTCCTTCTCTTCCCATCTCTCCCTTACTCAAGTGACCCTCCAGGACTACCGTCTCCCAGACAGTGAGGAGGACGAAGATGAGGAGACAGCCATCCAGAGAGTCATGCAGCAGGTGGGCCCGGCTTTCCCACCCAGCTATCTGGGTTCTGTCTGTGTCCCATACTGCACCACCTGCCTGGCCCTGTTCACCCGGCCCCCATGCTGAGGCTATGTAACTAGTTACTCTGCACGTCATATCTAGTTGGTGCTCTTTGTCCCTGTGACAAGGTCCTTCTCCCTAGTCTCTTGAGATCGGAATCAGCAGCCTCAGGCAAGAGGTAATGAAAGAAGAGCTGAGAAGCTGAAGCTGCAGAGTACAGAACTGCTGAGAGAGGGGCAGCTAGGCCTAGAGCAGGGAATGGTACCTTTCCACCCTGTCCACAGCTCACTGAAGAAGCTGCCTTGGATGAGGCAAGTGGCTTTAACATCCCTGTGGAGCCAGCTTCCCAACCCCCGGCCCAGCCCTGGAAGGCGGAGCCTAAGGTGAGAAAAGCCCCAGACACAACCCCCCAGGCTGCCCACAGCCTTCCTTCCTGCCTGGCCGACTCCTCCCGTTGCCCACATGCCTTCCAGTCCCTGAGGGTCCAGCCTGTGGCTCCCAGGCCTGAGGCTGAGGAAGAAGAGCTCCCCTGGTGCTGCATCTGCAATGAGGATGCCACCCTGCGCTGCGCTGGCTGTGATGGAGACCTCTACTGTGCCCGGTGCTTCCGGTGGGTGTAGGTGGAATGTTCTGTGGGGGACTCAAGGGCTACCTGGGCTCCCTGACCTTCAGCCCTTTGCTCCACAGGGAAGGCCATGATGCCTTTGATATTAAAGAGCACCAGACATCTGCCTATCGCCCCCGACATGTTGGCCAAGAGCACTGAGAAAACGCTGCTCCTCCTGGGAACACAGCCCTCTGGGCACCTCCAGCCCTAGGCCATCCAGTGGACAGCAATATTGGTCCTGCTGATGATGGATATGCCCCCTCCAAGCTTTGATGTCCGTGGAAGGAGGAAGAGTTTCATTCATGATGCTGACTGGAGTAGCCAGAGAGAAGAACAAGTAGGGGCCCTTCTCCAGGAAACCTGGACTGAAAGTGAGAGGCGTAATGGAAAAGACCAAACGGAATCTAAAGAAGAGATCTGTAGCCAGGCTTCAGGGCCCGGGGCCCTCCCTGTAATGTAGTGGGTCTAATAAAGTATGCTGAGTCATTGGGCCCAGCATCTCTCCTGGGTGATAGTGGTGCTGGGGATTGAATGCAGGTCTTCACTCATCTAAGCACATGTTTCCCTCTGAACTATCCCCACTGCCTCCAGCACCTCTTTTCTATAGAATCTGTGGGTCCTGAGCCTGGGCCCTGTGAGAGGTGGCAAGAGCAGAGTGGGCTATGAGCATGGTCCTGCAGGAGGGAAAGGCTTGAATCATCCTGTCTGCTTTCCCAGCAGAATCAGCCCCCCATCCTGGCGGCCTCATGAAATAAGCATGGATATTCACTCAAGGGAACCACCTTCCTGCTCTGGGCAGCCCAGCCTGCTCTCAGACTCCATATTGGATTTCTCACCTCTCTGGTACCCAAACAATGCATGTAGGAACAAGTTTGCAGACCTGGCCGCTTCCTGCCTTACAGGGACTCCCACTTTGCAGGGCTCCTGCCATTCAGCCCTAGTATTTGTCTCCCAATATCTTCTGACCTCACCTGTACCCTGTACACTCCTCAGCAAGGCCTTTCCTTATTCTCTTCTTGCTCCTGAATGGAACCACGTCAAGAAAGAGACTTCAGCCTGAGGCTTCCTACATCAGCTGTGAGGGGTGACAGGATTAGCCTTGGATGGCCCCACATCCAGCCAGGTATCTCCTGTTACCTCTCTGAGATTCACTAGTCTTGGCCATTTGAGCCCCTGTGGCTGATGATGCCAGGATGATGTGTCTTAGCCGGGTACCCTTGGCGTGACCTCTGGGCTTTACTAAGTTGTGATCTTTTCAAAATAGAGCTGAGACTGTGGCCTTTGAACTGTCAAGACTTGTGTGCATAGGTGGATGGGGAAGGCCTGGGTACAGCCTAGTGACTGAGGCTGTTGGTCTTCAGAGTTTCACCTCACCCTCTCCCTCCCCTCAGCACAGACACAGTCCACACTCCGTTCAGCTGGGGCTCCTTAAGATTTTATCCACACAGCTGCTGAGGAAAGCATGGGCAGCAGCCAGGATTGGCTGCGATTGCACATACGCTAGAGGTGTGCAAGTGTCCTTCATTGTCCTTGGTCCTTATTTGGGTCCCAAGGAGCTTCTTCCTGCTCAGCCAGGATCCAGGAGGTCCTGAAGGCCTGGCAGTGCGAAGGCTGCTGAGGATGGCCTCTCCAGGCTTATTTCTGAGGCCGGCTGAGTCTCCGAAGTTTTTTGAGTTGACTGAGCAGTTCAGAGACAAAAGGCTGAAGGATAAAAGGGAGTTAGATCAAGGCATGGGGTCACACCCACCCACACCTGCCCTTCCTAATCTAGCCCCGACCCTACCTCCCCAGAGCCAGGACCAAGCTTTCCTTTCTAATACTCCTCCTCCTCATCTTCATTAGCAGCCTCCCACCCCACCTGCTCATACCCCCAGCCCAGCCGAACGTCTCTTACCTCGGTTGGGCGGGGGCAGTTTTGGAGAATGCCCTGGGTAGAAGAGATCAAAGTGGATGCCCAAGCCACAGCAATTTCCCACAAGCCCCCACTCAGTCACCCACAAATTCATGCCTCTGAATGTGTTCTCCGCACCCCACCCAAGGAGGATAAGCCTGGGTTGCTGGGTTACCCTGGGTCTAAACCCAGCCACCAGCCCATGGGAGTAGCCTCCCATCCTACCTCCAGCTGCATCTTCTGCTCCTCTGTGGACAGTTCCATGAGAGCCTCCAGATCAATCTCTGGCTCAGAAGGTTCTGCTTGATCCTGTTGGAGAACAACATGGGTTACTGTAAGGGATGCATCTCCAAGCCCATCCCCTACAACCTGCCCTGGTCAACCCTGCTCCTCACCTTACTCAGAGCAGCCTTAGGGTTCTTTATAAAGTGTGTAGCTGGGTGTGGTGACCCGTAATTGCCATGAGTTTGAGGCTAGCCTGTGTGTTAAGGGCCAGCCTGAACTACAAAGCAAGACCCTGTCTCCAAAAAAAAAAAAAAAAAAAGTGTCTGTTTTTCTTACCAGGTGTAGTGACTTGCCCCTGTAATCCTAGCACTTGGGAGGCTGAGGCAGGAGGACCTCCTCAAGTTTGAGAACAGCCTGGGCTACACAGTGAGTTCAAGGCCAGCCTGCACTACATAATAAGAACCCCTGGTGGGCATGTGGTAACCACTGTGGAAGACAGTCTGGAAGATTCTTACAGAACTAAACATTCTCTAAGCAGACAATCCAAACATGTCCACGTGAAAGCCTGCACAGCCAGGTACAGTAGTGTGCAGCTGCAGTTCCAGCTACTGAGGAGGCTGACATCAAAGGATGGCTAGTTTAAGCCCAGCCTGGGCAATTGAGGTGACTCAGGGCAACACTATAACAATAGATAAAAATGGCTGGGGAAGTAGCTCAGTGTGAAGGCTCTGGGTTCAATCTGAAATGTGGCAAAAAGAAAAAGAAAAGCCAGGCATGGTGGCTCACACCTGTAATCCCAGCACTAGGGAAGCTGAGGCAGGAGGATCATTGTGAGTTCTAGGCCAGCCTGGGCTACAAAGTGAGCTCAAGGCCAGCCTGAATTGCATAGCGAGACCCTGTCTCAAAAAGACAAAAAAAAAAAAAAAAAAAGAAGAAGAAGAAGAAAGAAAAGAAAAATCAGTATCGTTATGAAAATAATCATGGAATCTCTGAAAGGGTCTCTGGGACTCCCAGTGGTCACTACATCACCTTTCAAGAACTTTTATCCTAAATTGAGTGTTTTGGCACTTGCCCATAATCCCAGCACTTACAAGGCTGAGACAGGAAGTATCACCAAGAGTTGTAGGCCATCCTGGACTACATAGTGAAACTGTGTCTAAAAAAATAAAAGGACTGCTATCTTACATATCTTACCCATTTTTGTATATTGGCTTCTTTTGTTTTTTTCTTATTGATTAAAGTCTTTTAAGTTACTGAATTCAGACTATCCCTAACATTACACATATGATGGAAATATCTTTTGTGTTTGTGGGTTGAAGTGGCAACAGTAGAGAAAATAAGTATTTGTTTATATAGCTGAAATTAATGATATTTTCCAGCATAGGTTGCCCCTTTTTTCTTTCCTTTCTTCTCTTTCTGTCTCTGTCTCTGTCTGTCTCTCTCTCTCTTTTCTCTCTCCTCATTTCTGTCTTTCTCTATTTCTTTGAGGCAGGGTCTAACTGAAGTCCAGGTTGGCCTCATGATCCTCCTGCCTCAGCCTCCCAAATGCTGGGATTACAGGCATGTGCCTGTAATTATTTGATTGATTGATTGATTGATTGATTTTTTGAGGATTGATTGATTGATTTTTTGAGACAAGGTCTCACTATGCAGTCCAGGCTGGCCTTGAACTCACTAGGTAGCCAATGGTGGCCTTGAACTTAGTGATCATCTTGCTTCAGCCTCCTGAGAGGTGGGATTACAAGCTTATGTCCCTGTACTTGGCCACACTTTTTTAGTAGTTTGAAAATTTCATCTTTCCCATTTGCTTATTTAATCCTTTGGCATCTGTGTATACAACAAGTGTTTTTTTGTTGTTGTTTTTTTTTGTTTTTGGTACCGGGGATCAAACTCACAATCTTGCACTTGCAAAGCAGGTGCTTAAGCCGCTGAGCTAAATCCCTGGCCAACAAGTGTGTTTTCAGTAGCTACTGTTTAACTGGCACTGTGAACTTCAGTAAGCAAAATAAAAACTGCCTTCAAAGAGCCTACATACCACAGCAGTCAGCGAGTCATACTGAAACATATTATAAGTATTGAAATTATACCATTAGTTTACAGGAAGGTGCTGTTTTGGGAACTTTTGGGTGGTGGAAATGTTCCTTATCTTGTTAGGGTAGTAGTTACATAGGGCAAAATGCATCTAAATGCTTCAAAAGGGCACATACTATTCTTTCAGTTACAACTAAATAGTCAATCTTGTCCATTTAAATACATAAAAGAAATGAGAGCAAAAAGAAAAACCTCACCTACCTTCTCATTCCTCACTGCCAAGTGGTAACCACTCTTAACACTTCTGGTCCTTCCATACCTTTTCAAAAATAAATGGTGCTTAAGTTAGCACTTTCCCCCTAAGCTCTAGACTTTCCTCCTTTGCTTCTTTGATCTCTAGCTCATCTTATTCAGGGTTCATTTGTTCATTTTATGCCTTTATATTGAGTGCACACTCCTGTATCAAGCTGGGGCCACACCAGCAGGATTTACATAATACTGCCCTTCAAGTTTATAGTCTTGAGGCTTGGCATGGTAACACACACCTTTAGTCCCAGCACTTGGGAGGCTGAGGCAGGAGGATCACCCCAAATTTGGGGCCAACCTGGGCCACATAGTTCAAAGCCAACCTCAAATACAAAGTGAGGCTCCTCAAAACAAAACCAAAAACAAAAGTTTATAGCTTTCTGTGGGATAGAGGTGAGTGAAATGATAGTTAAATCCTCAGTGAGGAGCCCCTGAGAAGCAACCTAACCGAGCCTGAGGTTCAGGAAGGCTTCCTGGAGGGTGACATGTAATCTGAGATCTGAAAGCCAAAATAAACCAGATACACTGTATATGCTTACAGTCAGAATGGAATACGAGGACTGAATTTACTCTTACAACCTAAGTAACTAGAAAACTATGCAAAAATATGAACCATATTTTCAGACATTGGACAATAGTTAGCTTAGGACAGTGAGCCAGAGAGAGGGGAAACAGAAGTCAGTCCTATAACTTGCCCAGATTTCTTCCTGGAAGCAATTCCAGACCACAGGGCAGAGAGGGATAGTCTAAGCAGAGAAGAGTGGTCTTGCTAAACTGATATGACAGAGATCAGGGTCAAGGCAGAGTGGAGCAGCTAAAAGTTGCTGGATAAAATTCTAGAGAGAAGGAAGTTATGCAGAAAACGACCTGCAGAAAATTGTATATGGGTTCTTTTGAGTCCTTGTTGAACATGAAAATGTATGTTCACAGTGTGAACTTCCCAAGGCTGAGTAATACGAGCACCGAAAGCAGCAGTTCAGGGTCTACCCAGTACCCAGATGGTGTGCAGGACTGGAAGGCAAGTTAAAAGCAAACGAACTGTTCAAGGCCAGCCTGGGCTATGTAGTAAAATCAAGGCCCTGAACTACATAGCAAGAACCTTCTCAAAAAAACAAAACAAAACAAACAAGCAAAAAAATAAAGAAAGAAAAAAGAAAGAAAGAAAGAAAGAAAGAAAGAAAGAAAGAAAGAAAGAAAGAAAGAAAGAAAACTTGGGACCAAGGATATAATTTAGCAGCACAGTGCCTGCCTGGTAAGCACTAGCCTGCATACAACAGAAGGGAGAGAAAGAGGTGTATTCTGTCCCTCCTCCCTTTTCACGCTTGTTGCTTTTGCTGTCCTCCACCACTATGAGCTTTTGCTCCTTAGCCATGTGCCCCTGCCTTGCAGCCAGCTGATTATGGACTGAAACCTCCACAAACTGTGAACTAAATCAACTTTCCCTCTTTAATTTGGGTGCCAATATTTTGTCTCAGCCATGAGAGAAAAGTAACCAAAACAGAAAAGTAACCAAGACAACTGCCTACTTTACCACCAAAGTCCAACATTCCTTAAAGGAAAATTGTTTTAAAATCATGTTACTCAACATAAAATTCACAGTATCTAATGTCCACTCAAAATTCACAAGTTAGCCCATGCTTGGGAGGCTGAGACAGGAGGATCATTGCAAGTTTGAGACCAGCCTGAGCTACAAAGTTGAGCTTAAGGCCACTGAATTGCATAGAAAGACACTGTCTTAAAAAAAAAAAAAAGTCACACGCTTGCCTGGTAAGAGTGAGGTTGTTTGATCCCCTGTACATACACACACACACACACACACACACACACACACACACAAAATCGCTACTTAGGCTCATAAAACTCTTGCTGATCCAGAACACAAGGCTTTGGGTTCAATCTCTAACACTATCATAGGTAGATAGATTGATAGAGAGATAGATGTAGGTAAATTACTAGTCATGCCAAGAAGCAGGAGACCTTTAACCAGGTGAAAATCAGTCAACAAAAGCAGATCCATAGATGATAGAAATGATGGAATTAGCATATAAGAAAAACATGAGCACATTAACAAGAAAAATGGAAACAGAACTCAAATGGTGCATCTGAATGTGAAAAATATATTTTAAATGAAAACTCTGCTGGATGGAACTAGAAGCTTATTTAACATTGCAGATAAAAAAAGAGGGGAAGCATGAGCAGGAAGAGGGTGGGATGAAAAACAGAATTGAAAAGAGCCCTGGTGACCTGTGGAACATTATCAAGTGAACAAACATATGTATTGGAATCTCAAAAGGAAGGAAGAATAATAAATACATCACAAAGATTAGCCCTTTGCTTTTAAAAAAATATGAGTCCTAGCCAGGTGTGGTACTGCATATCAGTAATCCCAGAATTCTAGGAGGCTGAGGCAGGAGGATGAAAAAGCCCAGCCTGGGCAACTGAGAGACTTAACATGACCCTGTTTCAAAAAAAAAAAAAAAAAGACCCTGGCTCAAAATTAATTAAAACAAATTTTTGTAAAGGGTGGCTAGAGATGCAACTCAATGCTTGACATGTAAAACAACCATTGCTGAGATGAACAAGCAGGGTGAACTTGTAATTCTATATTATACTTGGTGTTTCCTGCCAGATGCTGCCTGATTTGACCCCCTTTCTGATCTATACTCCACACCCAAGTCTTTTACACCTAATCTCTCTACCATGAAGACCAGCAATAGGGAGTAAGGCTCAGAGGAGCTAGCAGATACTTGTTTCACACATGCATTGACAATATGTTTTGGGAGGAGACAGGGTCTCACTATTTAGTCCAGGCTAGCCTTGAACTCACTATATAACTGGAAGTGGCCTCTAACTCATGGCTATCCTCCAATCTCAGCCTCAGGAATACTGGGATTACATCTATGCATCACCCTGCCTGGCTTATTGGCAATATTTTTTTAAGGTTGGAAGTATAATAGATTGGTTTAAAAGGTCACTACATCAAAAGGGCTGGGTCAGAGCCAGGAATGGTGGTACACTCCTATAATCCCAGCACTTGGGAGGCTGAGGCAGGTGTATCATTGCAAGTTCAAGTTCAAGACCTGCGCTACAAAGTGAGCTCAAGGCCAGCCTGAACTGCATAACGAGATGCTGTCTCAAAAAGACAAAAAAAAAAAGGGCCAGGGATTTAGCTCAGTAGCATAAGCGCCTGCTTTGCAAGAACACAGTTGTGAGTTCAATCCCCAGTACCAAAAAAAAAAAAAGAAAGAAAGAAAGAAAAAAAGAAAAAGCTGTGTCAAAATGCCAGCCTCCATCAGGAAAAGACTGTCATGGTGTCATGGAAGCCACAGGAAAGGGATGCTTTGAAGCCCCCGCCCTAGCCCTAGCACGTCCAACAGTGTCTTCTGCTGATCTGTGCATTATATTCAGCCCCAAGGCTGTGTTTAATGGCTTCTACCAGAGCTCTCAATATAGAGTACAGGAACAGAACCCAGGTTTCAGGGGACTGAGTGGTGACAGGAAGGGAAACTGTGAGTAAAGGCTGTGAGTGTGGACAGATGTTTTAAGGTGTCTGGCTGTGATGAGATAAGAAATAGGAGATGGTGGGGGATTTAGCTCAGCGGCATAAGCACCTGCTTTACAAGCACACATGGTAAATAGATGGGGCATGTTGTTGAACAAGGGCCTGCTTGACACAGCAGAAATGATGGGTGTTTAAGTCCCTGCCTAAAAGCCAAATCCACACTCTATCTCTGGACAACAGGACATCCAGGGCCCTAACTAGTCCCAGTGATGCCACTCAAAGTGAGCATATGGGGCAGAGCCCTGCTGGAGGACCTGGGGTTCCATGGAGGCAGAACTAGATCAGGGTAAAGATAAGGCCGGACACTGTGCCGCCTTTACCTTTACCCAAGATGTCCAACTACCTGGGGTTTCCCCAGGAGCTTAGCTACTTCCTGCTGAGAAGGCCAGGGGTTGGGAGAGGAACTGCCACCTGGCACCTTTGGACAATTGCCATGACAACCCCTGGCCAGGCTTTTTATTCCAGTCATTGCCTGGGAGTGGTCCTCCCACACGGTCTGTTTTCCAATGTTAAGGGCTCATGACTATACAGCTTCCTGCTCCTCCACTTTCATCTCGCAAATCAGGGTTTGTTGGCTACAGTCTTTCTCTGCTGTCTGATGAGGATGTGTCCTAAAAAGTCTATGTCTGAAATATGAGACTCCACGCAGATATACAATGAATGGTCTGAAATAGAAACTGAGCAAGGATATTAACCACTTTTGCTAGTAGGAAGATTAAATTACTACAGAATTGGGAGAAAACTGTTTGCCCGTGTTAGACATCTGTCTACATAGGATTGAATACAGTACTGGCCCCTGTACAGAGAAGTGTCTCCCGCACGTCTGAACAGCAGACTAAGTGGGAAAGTCGGTTGTTAGTTCAGTAATACCATCTGGTGATGCAAAAGAAAAAACAAAAGAAGGGAAAAAGAAAGGAAGGAAGAGAGGAGCAAAGTACTAGGTTTCACACGGTGTTTGTATTCAAATACAGTTTCTCAACTTGAGATCCTTAGCTAGTTTACTGAGTGGAAAGTCTTGAACTGTAAGAATGTAACAAGAATAATGTGAGCCAGGTGTGGTGGTGCACTTCGGTAATCCCAGCACTTGGGTTACTGAAGCAGAAGACTGTGGCAGCTTCCTGGCCAGCTTAGGCTACATAGTAAGTTCAAGGCCAACCTGGACTACACAGGGAGACCCTGTCCCAAACCAAACCAAACCAAAACAAATAATAATGGTATATTTCCATATGTCTCAGGAAACACTTTATGGTAACTCATCAGATGTCTATGTACGGACATTTTAGACATCGATGAATTTTTTTTCTGCTGGTTGGGGAGGTACACACCTGAAATCCCAGCACTGAGGAGGCTGAGGCAGGAGAATCACTTAAAGTTTGAGGCCAGCCTGTTCTACACAGTGAGTTCAAGACCAGTCTCAACTATATAGCATGACCCTGTCTCAAAAAACAAAAAAAAATTTTTTTAATTCAGAAGTTAATAGCTATACATAGCTGATGGTTACATAGATGATGTGTTTCTAGATATATCTATGTGTTGAGGATAAGAGTAAATTAAGACATAAAATAACCAAAATAGCTTGGTCAAACATGTTCCCTTTGATTATGTCATTTGAACCTCAAAAAATCTTACCAAGTCAGCCATGGTGGCATATATCTGTAATCCTAGAATCTTGGGAGGCTGAGACAGGAGGATTCCAGGTTTGAGCCTAGGTTGAGGAACTATGCAAGATGCTGTCTCAAAATAAAGGGCTAGAGACATAACTCAGTGTGAAGGTCTTGGGTTCAATCCCCAGACAATAATAAAAATTACAACAACAATAATAATAAATTCTACCAAAAAGATACAAAAGGCATCAATAGCCCCATTTTATAGATAAAGAAACTGAGTCTTAAGGATGTTAAAAGGTCTTCCCCAGATAGCAAAGATAGAGGCATAACCAAGGCTTCTCCCTTCCACCTGCCCAAAATCTTCCATCGACCCAGCTCGCATCAGCCCTATAGTTCCTCCGAAGTTCTTTGGGTAAGTTTTCTATCCCCTGGCCCAAGCCCAGAGCCCCATCTCCACATTACCCACCTGGAAGAGTTCCTGAATCTGCGCATCCACCCACTGCTCCATCTCCAGCCAGCGCTGCAGCTGCCCCAGGTCGTACTTCACCGTCAGCCGGCTGGGTCTCCGCGACCTGGCCAGCCTGCAGGGGTCTGTGTGGGACTTTGACTCTGAGTCCGTGGATGACGTCCTCCTCCTCCGCTCTGAGGCCCACTGAACCTTCCTGCCCGGGTTCTCCCTGACCGAGTCGGGAGATGTGCAGGAGCGAGGCCTTGGTGAGAGCATGGGAGGACCAGCTTGGGCGGTGAGCTGGGGAAGCCCTGCAGTCAGCGCCCAGAGTGAGGAGGGCAGTGAGGAGGGAGAGGCCAGCAGGAAGAGGGAGGTGGAGGAGGGCCCAGGATCCGGGGAGGGCGCGGGGCAAAGAGCAGCAAGGTGTGGGACGCTGGAGGCTTCTGTTCCTCCTGCCAACAAGTAGCACTCCAGAGCTGAGTCCCAGTCTTCCTGCAACTGCTGGGGCCCAAAGTGACATAAGCTGCAGGCGAGCAAAAGTCAGAGGCTCCCAGACTCCAGGAGGAGGAAGGTGGGGTCCTTGGGTCCTGAAGGGTGCAGGGCTCCCACAGGTGCTCTGTAGCAAGCTCAGGAATAGGATCTGAATCACTCAGCTGGGAGCCCTCTGCATGCCACCGTCCTCAGCCCAGAGCCACTCGGGGTCCCGAGCAGCTGCGATCAGCCACAGGGTCTGAGTGGTGAGGGTGTCTGCTCAGCGCCGCACCTCAAGGGCAGAGCCGCCACGGCCCATGGAGGTGGTGGGTGGTTAGCTATGAAACACGAGGGGTGGCTCAGTCCCCACAGTGTGTGTCTGAATGGGCTGTCACCATCCCGCTCTGGGTGCTACTGAAGGCCGTCTTATCAAGCCATAGTCACTGTCATTGTGCCCCAGAGGTGACAGTAGAGGGAGCCATGTTTATTGTCACATGACCCTTTCTTATTCAGCTCCCTCTTGAGGCGGGTGAAAGCTGCAGCTCCAACTTCAACCCAGGTGTCCAGGGTGCCTATTTCTAGACATTCTTGTATTCTAAAGCTGTTACAGTCGAATGATCCAATAATAGCCCAGGTTCTTGCATAAAAAGAGAAAAGAATTTCAAAGCCTATACCCAGTAGTAAGTAATAAGCAGCTATGTTTATTGAAGATCCCAGGAAGCAGTGCTCAGGACCAGTCTGTGCCAACAAGGGTATGAGACAGAGCAAAAAAGGTGCTGGGGTGACAGAAAAAGCAAGGGGAAAGGGCTATGACTCAGGCTTTGAGAATTTAAAGGTCAGCTGCTTCTGTGTTCAGTGCCTCCCATTGTATCTCCACATGTGATTGACAGGAATGATTGACAGAGTGCTACCTAAGCAGAGACCAAAGAATTCTTGTCCTAACTGATCTATGAGTTCAAGGGAGCTGAGCTCTTCCTCCAAGGACTTCATGATGAACCGTGGATGTGGAGGCAGTTTCTGATGTTGAGTTATGATCATCACCAGTAGTTTGATGGCTGTCAATCAAGACAAAAGAAAAAGTTGGATATGGTACCACACAGCTGTAATCCCAGCACTCAGGAGGCTTGGGCAGGAGGATTGCTTGAGTTCAAGGCCAGCTGGGCTAACACAGTGAGTTCAGGGCCAGGCTAAACTACATAAGGAGGTACTGTTTAAAAAAAAGAAAGATAGAAAAGATGAAAGAAAGAGAAGAGAGAGAAAGAAAGAAAGAAAGAAAGAAAGAAAGAAAGAAAGAAAGAAAAGAAAGAAAAGAAAGAAAGAAAGAAAGAAAGAAAGAGAGAAAAGAAAGTGACTAAAAGATCAAGTGGGCACGGTGGCACACCCCTGTAATTCCAGCACTCAAAGGGCTGGAAAATCACCATGAGTTCAAAACGAACCTGGGGGGCCAGGGATTTAGCTCAGTGGCATAAGCACCTGCTTGATAAGCGTGAAGTCATGAGTTCCATCCCCAGTACCGCAAAAAACAAAACAAAAAAACCAACTTGGGCTGCATAAGAAGTTCAAGATCAGCCTAAACTACATAGTGAAACCTTGAGTTAAAAAAACCTAGAAACTAAAAATAAATAACTAAATAGATACAAAAGAGTATGTAAGATCTGATTTATAAGCATTCGAGTTACAGGCTTTCCTGGACCTTACATAAGGAACAGACCTCACCTTATGAACATACATAGATGTGAAAAGGTCTCGGAAGTAGCTCATGTATCTGCTGGGCATCTTACCGTGCCGTGTAAGAGTGGGCAGTAGGGCGGAGCTCAGTCAGAGCCCAGGGTGTCCAAAGCAAGAGGAAGAGGAGTGTGATGTGGAGGGGACGTTTAGCAAGCACAAAGCAGTATACAGTGAACATTTGCCTCCGAGCTGTATCACATTCACTTTGTTGGGCTTACGAACAAATTTGACTTACAAATATTCTTCCAGAGTAGAGCTCATTTGTAAGTCGGGACTTACTGTGGTGAGGTTATGTGAAACTTTAATAAAGGCCATGTCCAGGAGTAACCAAGACCCCCAATTCCAAATTTGTGACCAGGACATGCATGATCTGGATATTTCACAAACCTTGGAAGCAGTCAGCCCATTGTTGTGCTGCATGTTTCCTTATTTTGAACCTATTGACACAGGAAATGCATTCTTCTTTCGGGGACAAACAGCCCCATGGTTTTGGCTATTAGGAATTCTAGTGCACTGTGATGTTATACAGCCACTGTCACTAGTGAGAGTCTGGGTTTTTTTTGTTTGTTTGTTTGTTTGTTTTGTTTTTTGAGACAAGGTCTTGTCATGCAGTTTGGGCTGGATTTCAACTCATTTGTAGCCCAGGCTGATCTCAGATTCACAGTAATCCACCTGCCTCAACTTCCTGAGTGCTGGGATTACAGATATGTGCCACCACACCCAGCTGGGTCTATCTGGTTTTGAAGGATAGCAATACTCTGGTCAAGCTCTTCGGTCGGTCAACAAGTAGCTATTAATGATAGGAGAAAAATGTGATTAGTTTTAAGGTCTCATGTAAATTGTCAATGTTTATTATCCTTATTAGAGGCAGTCTTTGAATAATCCAAGATGATCCCAAAAGATACAGAAAAAAACCCAAAAGATGTCATGTTGTAATTTGGAATAGGGACCTTATGTGCAGTAAACAAAACAGTAGCAAGATTAGTTACACAATTTACTTAGAGGGAGCAAACCGTTTTATTGGTTTGATTCAACAGAGTGGTTGGTGTTTTCTTTTCTGAAAAGAAACCTGAGATTGTCTACTGGTTCACAAGTATGGAAAGTTTGTAGTCATTTCTTCTTCTTCTTCTGATGTCTTAGGCAGCTTGGGTTTTACTCTGGAGTGATGAATCCAATTATCTATTTCTTGTAAGCAAATGGAAAAAGGAGTGGTTAACAGAGTTGTGTAAGGAGCTTTCCGTCTCGGTGTGAGTTGGTCCTGGGATCCACTGTCTTTCTGCTCACCAGAGTGGATTTTGGGTTAACAGTTATTGTTAATCTCTGGGAATAGAAGGATCTTACTTCCATCTTCCTGGAGGGCAGTTGGAAAGTTCCTAGAGGGGTCACATGTTGAAGGAGTTGGACTAGATCAGATGCCATAAAGGGCTCCTTGTAAAGCATTTCAAATGGGCTGGTCTCAAATTTGCAATGATCCTCCTGCCTCAGCCTCCAGAGTGCTGGGATTATAGGCACACACTACCATGTGCTGCCCCACAATGTTATAACTCAGGTCTGTAAGGCATGTTCTGTCTGTGCCCTCCATAACTCACAGACTCATCTTCCCCTTTGCCTGAACCACTACAAAAGCATGGGTTTCCCCCGGAGAAGACTGGCAAGTAGACTTCACCCACATGCCTATGTGTAAGGGGTATACATTGACACCTCTTGGTATGCATTGATGCCTTTACTGGGTGGAAAGAGGGCTTCCCTAACAGGTCAGAAAGGGCTCTGGAGGTGGCAAAAATCCTCTTTAATAAAATAATCCCTGAGTCAGATGTGGTAGTATACACCTGTAGTTATTTGGGAGACTGAGGCAAGGGGATCACCACAAGCCCAAAGCCAGCCTAGGCAACATAATGAGCTCAAGGCCAGCCTGAACTACAAAGAGAGACTCAGCCTCAGAACAAACAAACAAGAACCAAATCAAACCAAAACAAACCAAAAAGTAATCTGTAGTTTGGACTGCCTAGGTTTATCTCGAGTGATAACAGAGCCTCTATCACATCACAGATCATACAGGGAGTCATGAAAGCACTGGAAATTAAATATCTCTACACTGTGTAGAGTCCCCAGTCATCAGGAAGGTTGAGGGAGCCGATCAAACTCTTCAATGAACTTTAGCCAAGCTGTGTCAAAGAAACTCACTGTATGTAGGTAAATCTCCTTCCAATTGTCCTAATGAGGCTTTAGGCAGCCCCAACTCTAAACTTAATCTCAGCCCATTTGAAATGCTTTACAAGGGACCAGCCTAGGCTATAAAGTGAGATCAAGGTCAGCCTGAACTGCATAGTGAGACACTGTCTCAGAAAAAAAGAAAAAACAGCAAAAAACAAAAACAATGACAACAGAAATATTATGGGTGTCAGACCCTGTAAAGATCCTATGTGCCACAACAACGGTAGCTTCTTGCCCTGTATGGAAGGCATCATGTAGAGACTTCATGACTTTCCACTGCATTTACTGTGTCAAGAACATTTGGCCCCACATACTACCACTGGCCCTTTTTTAATTCCTCTCGTTACAAATCCTTTGATGCTCTTCTGTAGAGAATCCCAGCTCTAAGTCAGGATTTTAAAGTGGGACCATGGGTAGATGTTGATGGGTGGAATTACAGTGGAGGGCAGCCTGTTTGGCAGGAGAATCTGCCCTAGAATTTCCCAAAGAGACAGGCTCCAGGAGGCTTGATATCCCTTCCAATGGGGCAGTGTTTCCTCACTTGGGAGATTTATTACCTAGGGAAGACTGAGAATATCTGGTTTATGTTTTATTGGAGACTGGCAACTCATCAGAAATCCTGTTTTGTTTTGTTTTTTTCAGGTGAACACATGTGCATGTGAGATCAGAAAGGTACATTTGGCATCAGCATATATTTTGATCCTCCTGCCCTGGGCAAGTTGTTGAGGACAACAAGTTCTGCCTTTTGGGCAGAAGCCCCAGGGGAAGTCTTCTCACTGCAGTGACCCAGGCAGGGCTGACTGTGGTGTAACCTGCCCTCCTAACACCCTCCTTTGTGAAGCTGCTTCCGCTAGTGGACCACGTCAGCCAGCCCTGTTAACAGTTGGTCCCTCAGAGTGAGGCATAATGACTGGCATAATTTGGGGAGATGGTCTGTTCTCGTGTTTTAGCTGCAGGTTGGTTGGGAAGAAGGTGGCTGGGTTTAGAACAGTGCAAGACTGAAGAGAAACATTTGGATTTTTAGTAAAAATATCCCGATAGCGGGAGCTGAAAGTATCCGTGCTGGCCTGGCCAGCTCTCATGGTGGCGGCCCTATCTCTGGATTTCCCCAAGTCTTCTTGTCTCCACCTCCATGTGTTATGCCTGACATAGTAGCTAAACTCCACATTCCTCACATGAGAAATCATGGTTCTCATGAAACACAGAAGGGACAACAGCCAGGTGTGTTTAATCTTAGGGCTGGAAGGCACTTTCCCGCCTGTAATAGCCCATGCAGTCAAAGATGGGCCCGACTTCAGGAGAGGAAAATCAACACTCCCTCTCGGGAGGACAATAGTCAAAAATCAACAACTATTTTCAATTCACTATAATATTTTTCTAACAATTTCATAGGTGAATATCATAAGATCTTGGAGCCAGAAGTTACTTAGCAATCACTAATCTAATAGCATCAGTTTATTTGTATGGAAGCAAAATGTGATAAAAAAAAAAAAAGCCAGACATGGTGGCACACTCCTGTAATACCAGCACTTGGGAAGCTGAGGCAGGAGGATCCTTGTGAGTTCAAAACCAACCTGGGCTACAAAGTGAGCTCAAGGCCAGCCTGAACTGCATAGTGAGACCCTTTCTCAACAAGATAAAAAACAAACAAACAAACAAATAGTGAAATGACCTAATATTTAGAGCCTTCCTCCAGTCATCCACAAATGTCCCTTGTATTCCAACAGAGCCTTAACTTGATGTGGAGTCAGAACTAAGAGCTTTTGCCAGGCATGGTGGCTCACGCCCATAATCCTAGCACTCGGGAGGCTGAGGCAGGAGGATCGTTGAGAGTTCGAGACCAGCCTGGGCTACAAAGTGAGCTCAAGGCCAGCCCAAACTGCATAGCGAGACCCTGTCTCAAAAAGACAAAAAAACAAAACAAACAAAAAAGAACTAAGAGCTTTTGTCCTAAGGTTATCTTAGGACACTAAAAGTGACATAGTGGCAGTACTTGCAGGCAGCTACCTTTGCCCTGTCTCACTCCATCTAGTCACCTGCAAAAGTAGGCAACTGGTCACATTTCTTGCCCCAGAAAGCACTCCGTGGCTACTCCCTGCCTCTTAGCCACGAAGAGAGAAAAAGGCTTAGTTAAGCCTGGAATCCCTAATTTGGGGCTGGGATCAAGGCCTATTTTAAGGCCTTAAGAGCTTCTGGAGCACCTGCTATCCACTTTAATGATTCAATTTCTGGTCCTCACGTTATCTCATGCAGACGTTTGCCTATTACTCCAAACTGCGATATCACTATGTGGCAGAAGTCTACCATTTCCCAGAAAATCCTCAGTTGCCATTTGGACCCTGGGGGCCTCTGTTCTCCTTGAGGACAGTTGTCTTTGTCCTGGAGTTAAAATATATCCCAGATATGTCACTGAGAAATCTGGGCCTTAGGTTAGGACATCTTGTAATCCCTTTTTGCTAGAAAATTGAGACTCTTAATGGTTTTCTTTTCATCAAATAATCCCTCAGTGGGGCTACAAATGAGGAGATCATTTACATAGTGTGACAGTCCCCCCTTCTGAATTTTAGGTCTCTCAGGTCTTGAGGTAAGGCCTGTGCAAACAAGTAGGGGTTATTTCTAAAGCCCTGAGGCAAGACAGCCCAAGAATACCATTGACTAAGTCTTTTTGGGAATCCTCTCATTTAAATGTGAAAATACATTGGCATCTAGGGTTCATAGGAATAGAATCAAGGATAGAAAACCAGCGTTTCCTGGGATCTGTGATAAAAGGGTTTATGGGTCTGATACTAACGGCTAAATAATTACTATGGTTTCATTGATGGTTCTGACACCTTGTACTATTTGATATTCTCCTGAAAGCTTGACTTCTGGCAAAATGGGTGTGTTATATGGGGACTGACAGAGCACCAGTAACCCTATAAACAAAAATTTATCAATAATGGGTTTTAACCCCAGTCTGGCTTCTTTCTTTTTTTTTCTTTTTTTCTTTTTTCTTTTTCTTTTTCTTTTTTCTTTTTTTTTTTTTTTTTTTTTTTTGAGACAGGGTCTCTATGCAGTTCAGGCTGGCCTTGAGCTTACTTTGTAGCCCAGGCTGGTCTCAAACTCACAACAATCATCATGCATCAGCCTCCTGAGTGCTGGGATTACAGGCATGAGCCACCACGCCCAGCTTACTGCAGTGGATTTGATAGTCCTCCCTGGAGTGCCATCATACCATTCTTGGGGATCAA